>JANHFX010004276.1:33761-52608 GCA_027560015.1 Chloroceryle amazona
TCCAAACTTGGTGTGGAAACGTGTTTCATAATTTGCTTTATCAATTTTCTTTTTATGAGCACTGCTTTTTTTAATTATGTTTGTGACTTGTTCCAGCGATGAAATTAATTACTATTTTTTGTGAATGAACACTTACTTCATCGTAAGTATGAAGTCTGGATTTGTGAGAAATACCTAGCTCTTGACTGAGCATGAAGTTGTAACTGATGAAGAGAATAGATTAATTTATTGTCTTGGATGATACCTTTGTTTAAAGTGACCGAAAATGTATCTGTGTGGACTAAGGAGGCACACTCTCAGTTCCCACTTGCATGTTTTTACTCATGACTGTGTGCCTTAAAAGTATCTCTAACATGTCTACTGACTGGGACATTCTGAACATGATACATCACACCAAATCTTACTTCTCTTTAAAGCCAGTGACAGTTTAGCCTAATGATTGACACTACAAAAAATGTGTGTATTTTCTCAGTTGCAATCAATCTGAAAAGCCCAAGCAGAGGCAAATTATACATTGAAATATGGATAATTTACATTTTCGTAATTGGGCGTGTGTATACACATACTTTGAGAGGAGTGTCAGCAAGGAATAACGATGCTTTAAAACACCCACTGCCTGTCAAACTAGATCAGAGAGAGGTGCCATCATCAGCTCTTCCAGCTACAGCATTATGTCACTGGCTGCCACCTTCCCATTCCACTCGACTTCCTTCCAACTCTTCTCATCAATCTTTTCCTCTCCTATTTTGGCTCCTGTCAGCTTTTTGCTCTTTTCTCTTCCCATTCTCTGCAACAGCACTGCACTTAATGCTGCTCTCCTGCCTTGTACTATCAATTCTGACAGTAACTCATCCCTCATGCTCTCCTCACCATTTCACTTATGATTCATTACACTGCGTACTAACAGTATTTGAGGAGCAGAAACATCCAGCTCAAAAGCAGTGGCTTTTAAGACCCAGTAACTTGACCATTCACAGTTATGTAGATCTATGTTTTCTTCTGTGGATTCTGTGACCCAGTTTTCTGTCACACCATCTGCATGTATTTCAGAGGATTCTCCTCATACCCTGTTTAACTTCTTGCAGATTTTCTCAGGGCTCAATAGTTACTTCTCTTAACTTCTACTACATCTTGTCTGTGGACACTTACTGATGACACACTATAGTCTCTACACTAATGATGTCACACGTGGTTCCTGCTGCAGACTATCTTTTAGCCTCTCAATTTAAAAAAAGCACAAGCAAACCCAAAACAAACTCAGTCTGCCTTAGCTTAGACATAAGAACATATGGCCCTCCAGGAAAGAGCTCAAAACAAATTAGGCCAAACAGAACTTTAACTCTCTCTCCTCCTGTAGGCATCCATGCTGCCTCCCACACCGCTGGAGGCAATACCACCCCACTCAGGTGTGAAGTCACTGTGTTTTGAGAAAGATCTCCCTTCACAATTTGACTACAGGTTCCTTTCCAAATCTTCTAGATTCTAACAGTTTGAAACAAGACATTTTCTGTTCCTCTCCACTTTTGTTCAAGTTCTAATCAATTTCCTGCCTTAAAAATAAATTGCTGTGAAAAAAAGACCATTAGGCTGCAAAATGCTGTAATAGAAAATGACCAAAAGACTACATTTCTAGACACACACCACCCCACCCTCCCCCACAAAAGAAAAAACCCAACATATCTATGAATTGGTTTGTTTTTTTTTTTTTTTTTTGTGGAGAAGAAATTATTCTCTGTCCTGAGCAATGCACAGGATCTAATTAAATATGCGACTACTAAAGTACCCTTTTGTAAATCCTGAATGTGAAATCTTTCACAACTTTCATTTCTCCTGAAGAAAACCAGTTTAATGCACACTAGAATACAGAAAAGAAAGTTAAATGAAAAAGGGGAAAGGCACAGAAAATATTCATATTCCACTCTAAATATACATCATGCACACATTCTCAATACTTAAGAGTTCTCAAGAAGAGAAGGTGCTGATGAAGGTGATGGCAAGCGCAAACTATGACGTACGCAGGTGGGAGTTTTCTGTTTGGGAAAGATGTGACAGACGTGGAACATGACAGAGTTCTCAGTCATGGAATGATATTCTAAGACGGATGGTAACTACTGCTCATAACACAGAGCTTGGGGGTATGAAATGCACTTAATTAGCAGTCTGAAAACCAACAAAAATGAACATAACACATCAGTGATGTAAATCACTGCTAAAGGATGCTGAGGAGGTCAAGGGAATTTTAACAACTAGGTAAAAAAGAAGGTACAAACCCTTAAGCGATCCAACAAGTCCCTAACTATGGGCCACTGGAAGCTGGAAAAGTATGTCAGGAAGATCACTCTAGATTACATTTGTTTGTTAATACTCTACTCAAACATTTGTCAGTGTAAGAAACAGAAAATACAGCTGTTACACCATTGGTCTGGCCCAAAAAGGCATGCTTGCTGTTTATCTGCAAGAAAGTTGTGTGTCCTAGAATATGGATTTTATTAGAGACAGAGCTGATGGCATTGCCTACCATTTCCCGTTGAAAGTCTCCGTTTCCCACGTGCTTACGGTTTGCACAACTCTAGCTCAACATTTCAGGCTGAAATTCCTGATTCTGAATGTCTGCCTCAGGCTGAATATTTTCAGAAAGTTTTGTGTAGAATGGTTCTGCAACTTCCCAGCATCAGGTTAAAGAGAAGCATATTCTTTTAGCATATCTTCCCCTTCCCAGGGGACAGCAGCTATTTTGGTTACAGAATGTAAAATAGCATCGACTGCACTTCATAACTTCATCACACAATCTCAGGCATTGACTGAGGGCTATGTTTTGGCCCGTCCCATTCGGTGACTGCTGATATACGAGATGTCCAATGCTTTTATCAGAATAGGGACTTCATCTGACTAAGTGACATGCAACCACCCAAACAGAAACACTTCTGCCATTAACAACAAAAACCAAAACAAACCAAAACACCCCAATGTGGCATTTAGACCTCTGTTGCTCAATAAACTAAATATACTAAACTACCCCTCACATGCCTAGAAGCTAGTTTGCCTAATCTGAGGTGAGGAGAACAAAATTCTGGAAATACTGAGAGCTGTTGTGTCACATGCTGCAAGCGAGGGAATCTAGGTAGGTCATTTTTGAAATCACTTCCCATAATTTTTAATACTGAACCCAGACAAGCAGTGACTTTGCTTATGTAAATAACTTATAACTACAGTAAAACAACTTTAAAGTGCATATTTTGCAATGTATGATAACTGAGAATACAGTAATGACTGTGCTTGTGTAACAGCTGTCTTTATTACTTAATCTCAGAAACAACAACCCTCTGTTTCTTCAGCAGCATGAGCAGTGTTCGACACCGCAAAAACCCCCAGAACTCTGTATTTAAATTCTCCACTGGTCTATTTCAGCAATCACTCTTCTGGCTTGACTCAAACTGCACAGTAAAAAAGGAGTAATTGCACTTTAATAAAAGGTTTTGGAAAGCCAACATGACAAAGAGTTATACATTTCAAGTAATCGCTGTCTACTTGACAGATTTACTGGCAATGTAAACATTAACATTGCATTAAAAGTAACTACTATATAAAGGGCTGCATTGCATTTTAGAAACAAGTAATATGTAAACTCTAATCTAGCAAGGATACAATTAAATAAACTACATAATCTCTGCTTTTTTAATCATTCTGTATTTAATAACAGTTAGGGCAACTCCATATTTGGTCAAAGGGAGGCAAGACAAGGTTTTTCTACCATGGAGCTCTGCCAATACCTGACCACAACTCTGGTAGCTTAGGCAAGCTTCATACTGTCAAGTAACTTGGAAAGCTTCCTAAACTGACATACTAGTATTCAATCTTACAGCAGCTGCAGCTCTACAGGCACTTAGACTACCTAAGTTGTAAACGGAAGAATGTTTACCAAAACTTCGAATTTCCACTTCTTATCATCTTTGGACAGTAAAATATTTCTGTTATTGCCGTCCCATATATTCTACCTGAAGAAAAGCTACCAAGAGTTTACAGGCATACTGTAAGGGACACGATAATTTTAACCCACTCCATTTCACATCTGTAGACTGCAACTTTTACCTTGTTTTCCTGTCGATTCAAGCAGAATAACTCAAAATACTTAATTTTACATTACTAACATCCTAGGTAATTAACAACCTCCCACTTTAGTTCTGAAATAGCTATCAAATTCTCTATTGTTCTTTAATTCTTCATTAGAGCTGCAAAAGAAGATATATGCAGTAGGTCTGGGGGAAGAAGCATTATTTATAGGAGCAGTTTGGGTGTTTTTTTGTATACAGTTTTATTACTGACTTCTATCAATCTTCATCACTGTTTTTGAAGATCTTAAAACTATTTAATCTAAAAGCTTTTAAATACTAAAGATTTTATTTTTCCATTGAAATATGAAAGTGGTATCAATTTCTCCATTTAAATGTTTTTTAATATATTAAATAGCACTACTTGTAAATTCAGGCTTCTTACTCTCCTGTGGTTTGTGAGTCTCTCATATTGATGAAGAAATAATTATTTAACTATTTCCATAGAAAATATTACCATTTTAAGAACAGTAATTGACGTAAGACCCACTACTATTCTGTGGTTGACATTTAATACTTTTAAGCTAGACATTAGTATCTTGTTTCATACACACCATTTCCAGATGGCACATCTTCAGCCCTATTACCCACCAGGAGCAAGGCATCGCAACATTACATACCTTGTATTTCATTTGCTGAGATCAGTCTGTTCAAAATCACTCCCAAAGCAACATACTTACCATCTTTGCCCATAACGACAACTATCACTAGTTAAAAGTTTGTGCAGGTCTCAAAGGAGTTACTTCCCTGTATTCAACAAGAAGTATTTCATTCCGATGCAAGTGGTAATAGAACAATGAAGTTGCTTTCTGAGCAGGAAAAGTAATAAAACCTGATTTTTCACATATTTATGCTCTAGTTCTCATAGAAAAACTAGAATACTCAATTCTTCAAGCCTAAAACACGTTGATTTTCACACTGGGCCAAAAAAGTAAGGTGTTATGGTTAGTCTAAAGCTACAAGTATGCTGCTACCTCTTGCACAACATTGCATCTGCTTTCTGAGTCTGGCTGATGACAAACAGAGTATGTAACAGATAGACTGTGCCTGATGTCCTTTAATGGGACACTGGCTTGAGTCACTTGCACCTACCTATTTTCACCAAACCTTAACAGAATTCAACTCTGAAATTTCTACTCTAAGTTTGACTGAAGTCAACCAAGGTGGTAAAAAAACAGATGAGGACATTGTAAGAAAAAGACTGCCAACCTTGTTTTCTACAGAAAAAAAAGGCTAGAAAGAGAATTAATTTTTACAGAGGACATTTGGAATAAACGTTCAACTACTGTACCTGCATAGGACCTGGAATGCAAGACAAAACCCTTTCTATGTTTTCAGAATTCACATCAACATCATTTACAGCAACTAGAGCATCTCCTGGAGATAAAACAGACAAAGGCACGAGAAAGTTAGATGATACTGCATGACAATACAAAGCCAAACAGTGTTTTGTTTTAAAAATTAATATGACATTCAAACAATCATAAACAGCCTTTTGTTACATTTAAGTAGAGAGTTTCTACATGCTACATTTCTCATGTTTAAAAACATTCATCTATTACCTCAGTGTTGTTCAGGCGTTACTGCCTGGCTTGGATCATTTTACAAAAAAACCCCTATCAAAGCCTCTCCCTCTCTGTCCAGGCTTATAGCACTCTTGGTACTTGATCAGAAAACCCAGCAACCTCACAAAGCAAGTTATCCCTGAGAATTACTTTTTCCCTCTCCTCCACAAGCACCTCTGTTCACCTGCCAATCCTTCTCCACAGCTACCTCCACTGATACAAACACTGCTGTTTCCAAAAGCTCTCCAAAACTCACTCTTCCTGTGAGGCTTACAAGTCCTAGGCCATCACTTGCACCAAAGGTTTTTAGTGCTGGCTCAGCCTTACTATGGGAGAATCCCTCCACCCGTGAGCCCATGTCTTTTAATTTTCCTAGCAGTTACCATGTGTATTAGTAACTCAGATTAGTTCACTAAACTGGCAGAAAACCATTCACTCTTCCTCCTTTGATCCCTATTTTGTGTCTCGAGCCACACAATTTAGCCCTCCTTCTTCTTTTCCATGTCTTGTCCACTGCTGTGGCTCCTTATTCTGCTCCCTTCACGCTTTCCTCTGCCAGCTCTGCCTGCCTAACGACATCATGCATGTTCTCAATCTGGCTCTTCTCCAATTACTGAAAATGGGGAGAAAAAAAAAAACAACAAAAAGGATCTCAAAGAGAAAACCTTCAACTGTAAATGGAAAAGGTTTGAAAAATTAAAGGCACGAGTTACAAAAGCAATCAGAACCCATTGTCATGGTTTAACACCACCCAGCAACTAGGATCGACTGAGGTAATTAATTTTCTTTCCAAGTCAGGACTCTTGAGCTTTGTTTTCTAAGGAAACAGGACTTGTGCAATGGTACTATGAATAGGTTTGATCTCATTGCTAAATTTCAGGAGTAATGCAATTTCCCCAGGAGAGGGAATAATATTTTAAGAGCAGTGCACGGTATTCCCATCTGTGGGGAACGACATAAGGGGAGGAATTCTGTGATTAGCATAGCAAAGATATATGGAAATAATGTAAATCCAAAGACAGTTAGATTTCTCTTCACAGTTTGCATTACTATTTGTATCTACATTTACATCTCATCACACTTAGGTGAGTCTCATTAAAAAACATGAAATAAACCAGCACACCCCTCACAAGTAGTACAGGGGTTTTTTTCAGGGTTCAAGGAATTATATGAGTTCCAGAACACACAGGCTAGAAGCTACAGTGGTGACATCTTCTCTTTTCTGCTGCCCCAGGACACACAAAAAGCCAGAGGCAGCATTAAGAGGAGTATTCAACTACACCTGAAAGGGAGAAATCCTCCGCCAGCTAGTAGCAGCAGGGCTCATCACTCTTTCAGGCAGTGTAAGGAGATAGAAAAAGGCCACGGATTTGCAGCAAATGTGCATGTTAATGTAACTGTACTTTAAGCCTTGACTCGGCCACGGAAATGTATTCAGCTGCAGAAGTAGCACACTGAGCAACTGTAAGGTTCAGTACGTATTGCAGGTTTTCTAGAGAGAAGATTTGCTCTGCTCAAACTAACAGCCTGTCTGTCTAAGGTCTTTCAGGTTCCTGAGAACCTTAACAAGGACAACAGAATCTAAGAGTTTAGAAGAATTAAGACAGTTTGGCATTTGTCTTCTACCTTGTTGTTAAATACCATCAAATACAACTGGAATTCTTCTCAAATACTAGGTCAATTGCTCAAACTGGTATGAAGCACAATTAAGGCCAATGAGAGAAAGAAAGAACATGCTTATTAACTAACTATCAGTGAGGAAACAGAGAAACCTCCCAAACACAAGCAATATTCCTCTTTAATACACTAGGCAACAACCAACTGCTCACTGTTATTTTACATTAAAGGAAAACTGATTCCTACTCTTTCTTACAGCAAACCCAAGGAAAGGTTAAGTTTTACTATACACACAAAAATGTTACCATTACTTGGAATTAATTCAATTGTTTTATCTATTTCAAGTGTTAGTAGGCCTGTCCCTAACATCTGCATTTCCTGATGCACATCACAGTGAAGTTTTAGCCTACTGAACTGTCAACACAACAGTGATTCAAAGAGAGGAAAACTGAAAGTTAAACAGCATTGAGAAGCAGCTCAGTAGGTCCATGCCAGAGCCCCAGGACTAGTAATCAATAGTATTAGTAACCACTAGCAGAGCTTGCAGGCTACTCTAATATAACAAGAAATCATGTTGTAAAGACAACAGTCGCATCATCAAACCCACAGAGCCCCTCAAACGAGCTGCACACATTCTGGGAAGAATGGGCACCTTTAGCACTTAAGGGAATATTTTTGATCCGCCTCTCCCAGGGTGGAATATACAATAACACTTTGAAAGGAGAAGCTCCATCAGTATTTACATGTTATATATATAAATTGTTTTATTTCTTTGACACCTAATGTACATATGTAAGGCTTTCCTTGCAGCAGTAAATATTTATTCCCTTCAGATTGTAAAAATGTAATCATATACCCTAATGGAACAGCTTTCCAGAAGACACAGCCAAAGCAGTCCTGTAAAGCTGCCTTCATTTTTGCCAGAAAAAGCTTTACCACTATTAAAGAACTGCAACTTTACATTTACAAGTGTGGATTTTCCAGAGCTGGGGGTAGGGTATTAGCGTTTTTTCCTGTGCTTTTTGCAAAACACAACCGCGTTCGAAGAATAAAGGCTATGAAGTACCAGGATGAAAGACATCACTGGCACAAGAGGAAGCATGTAAAATTATGAACACAGACTATCTTAAAGCAGAACATGCCCACAGGATTTACCCAGTATGATAATTAATGCCAGTGAAAGAGTTCATATATGCAAGGGGTTCTTCGTTAGTGTTACATCTACAATTTCTTTTGAGAATTGTTTTCTCCCCTTTAGCAGTGTAAAGAATTTACAGAGAGTGACACTGATGTGAAGTCGATCAAAAACAAATAAATCACCAAGGTGTGTATTTTAATATACTTTCACTTAATGCTTAATCAGTTTAGGGTAAATTAAAGGGTAAATGGTGCTTGCAGTTGTTTAAATTGATCTAACTTAATGGTTTGCAGAGTTAAGTCAAATTTTTCTGGACTAAAACATTGCTGTATTTCAGATCTAGAGACATTTCTCTAGAGGAGAGAAAAAAAGTTGTACAGCTGTGACTGCAAATAAATTTTTCAATCATTCTTTTGCTCTATCAAGTGGGTGAAATACCCCCTCCAAATGACTTCTCTTAAATACAGAGATCAAAGTGAACTTTTTGCTGAAGTAGACCTGCCTATCGCTTCACCACATGAGGCACAAGACTGTTACTTCTCTTAAATATCCACTCCCCAGAGATAAGCCTGTAAGAACCATTTCTAAAATCAGATTTTGCATTAAGCCAGGGGATGACGATTGATAAGCGAACACCACTTAAACACTGTGATGGGAAGTGAGCATTTTGGGCTGAATTAAAATCAGAACCATGTTGGTCACAGGGGGAGGTTGGAGGACACTTTTTCATGAAATCCTGATATTTAGTTTCCTCCGCTCTTGGTAACGACTTGGTGGAAGTACTCACAAATGTTCACACGCTCCTTTCCCAAAAAGGCAAAGTATGGAACACATTCTACTGAAGAAAGCCAGACCAATGACTCGTTTTATATGTTAGCAGGCTGCTTTTACCCAAACCAATGCTGGTATGCTTCAGGAGAAAATGAAAAGAACATAAATGACAACCCAAACTCTACAGTGAGAACATAGAGCTTGCATAAGCTTTGCTATGTTTCTATCTTGCATGCCCAGCATTTCAACTTTGGAGAGCCTTTTCAACAAGTACACCATATATGGCAAATCCCCATCAAAAACTCACATTCTTGCAGTATTTTGGCCCTTTCAAGGACATTTTTCTGATGGGACTCTTAGTTCCATGATCTGCAAGACAACTGTAAGTTACTTAATTTTTGTAAATGTATTACTGTTTCAAACCACTAGTGCAGGCCATAGAAATCTAACAGATACTTGGCTTTCTAGCCAAGTGGTGACCTTGTTTATCAAAACTTCAGAACTGAACTGCAATATCTATGTTTCTCTATTAAAAGGAAATGGAGCAAAAATTACTACTTGAGCATTTCTTTATTCAAGAAAACCAGCAACTAACGCTCTCACAAACATCAGCAGAATTATTGAATTAGAAACTCACAAAAAAACCTTATGTCAATAAATGGGGTTGGGATCTGGACCTTTCAGCTGAAGTTTGCAACAGCAGCCTGCACCCTGTGCAACATGTTCAAGACTGGATTATTATAGCCCTTCTTTACTATTGTCCAAGATTAGTCCTTGTCCCTGGGTAGCTTTTGTGGTTTTTTGACAATTGTGCCTACTCATCAGGTGAGAGAAAACTGTTGCAAACTGTTCAAAACATGCAAACTGTTCAAATGATCAGAGCAGTAAGAACAGAAAATTTCCAACAGGGCAATCACAGTATGCTCTGCTAGTGAGGAAAGCTGTCCTGTATTTTCAGTGGGACTGGAATTTCCTTTTGTACTGTAGTAGAGATGAGGAACATCAGCATTTATCAGACCTGTGCTGTGAATTGGGTAAGTTTCAATTTGAAAAGGGGAAAAAAATGAACTGAAGTGCATCAAATTATAATGGTGTTTACTATCACAACCCTTATTTGCCTGATCTAAAACTGAGTATTTACTGGCGCTTTCTATCTTTGAAGATTTGATCAAGGATTAGAAGGCTCTGCATAGCAGACCAAACTTTGCATGTTTTTAGTAAGAAACTCAAGCAAGAAAAGAGTTTTGCCAAAAATACAAGAAACACTTAAAAAGCACGAGATAAAAGCAACTGTATTTCATCTTAACCATAATGAAAGCGACAGCAAGAATTTAAAAAACAATGACAGCTTTTTCATTTTGAAAATTTAAGATGGATGCTGGACTGCTAAATATACATATAAAGAAGATAACTGAACTGATAAAGAACACATGGATAGAGTGGCATCATTACAAAGCAGCAGGGTTTTTCTAGCTTGCAAGACTGTTGTATTTACTTTCATATGGTCAGTGCTGCATTCAGCTTGGTTAATAAAGTACAGCGACAAGACTCACAACTTCCATATGCAATCTTCAAAAAAGTAAAGTGTAGCGCACAAATAATAAACAGATGTTTTAAGTGTTCAAAGCTATAAGGCATACACATTTCAGAATAAAATGAAGAAGCCACCTGAGGAAAGTGATTGTTTAGGGGGGGTGGAGTGGGAAAACAGCTGTTTCTACTAAAAAATGTTAAAGCAATAACCACGTTGTTTATTCAGAGTGAAAACAATGCAGAAGTTTAGTTTCCCTTAAAATTGAACCCTGGTAGCCTTTTAGATGGCTACCATACTTGTGACTGACAAAGTAACTAATTTGCTAATGAAAATACAAAGTAATCAGTAACTTGGTTATTATCCAACATATTACAAACCCAAGTCTGGGGAAAAATAATCCAGTGAGCTCAGATTTTAAATAAAACGGGATCATCAGAACACCCTGCCAGGCACAACCAGCATGATTTGAGTAGCAGGGTGAAGCAGGAGTGACTCACAGATCATAAGCTGCCTTGTGCCGCTCATAGTCAGTTCTGAAACTGGTGTCAGCCGCCGCAGCATGTACAGAAACATCGCTTAGCCAGGAGAGTCATGACACCTCTGGCAAATGTATTTAAGAGTGAGCAGCAGTCACCAGGGGAAGGGCTGTAGCCCAAAGAGGGGACCCATCCCTGAAGACTGTGGCCTGTTGAGGAGTCATGCTGCCACAGAAGAAAACAACTAAAAAATAATAATCAAGCAGTGGCAAAAGGAAAACATCACACAGATAATCCCACCCTCCTGTGCCACGTTACCTCTCCAGAACAGCTGGGGGACACAGTGTTAGCATGCAGTGAAAACAAGGGCAGCTGAGACTGGGAAGGAGAAGCATTTGATTGAAGCTGAGCCTGGAGAAGGCAGGGAAACAAAGGCATTTGCTTAGTAGTTTGGGGCCTTGCTTAGTTTCCATCTTCTCAGTATCTGAAAAAGTGATGTGAAGTTTGATATATTGGCAAAAACATAAATTTTGAAGTAACTCCCTTAGTCAAGATTGTTTGCTTGCAAACGCATTGCAAACTGGTTGCCAGGAAGACTACAGCATGTCATTTAAAGCATGTATTTTAAAAAGAAAATATACTTAGTATCTTCATCATGAAAGACTACTACAGAAAAAGGTCTGCACCAGTGAAGGCTATTAAAGTATTAAAAAAAAGCAAAACAAAAGCAGTTATTATCTATGCCTATGCAGGTCAATAAAGATGAACAAAGGTATAACCAAAGCAGCCAGCAGGCATTGTGCCATACCCATCAGCTATTCCACATCTGTGATGGCTAACTTTCCTGCAAATACCACTGACAACAGAAGACTGTTTCCAAAATTCACAACAGGATCTTTGAACATTACAAGGACAGCGAAAAAATACTGTATTCTCTTGAACTCTCTGCCCAGCTTTAGATCCTACACGGATCTGAGGCTACTGACTGAACTGCGGTTGCTCCCTTGTTGGTTGTATCCCACAGCTCTTCCATCCTCTGAAGCACAATGCAGAAGCAGGAAACCAGACAGTTTTTTGACTGTAACAAAACTTTTTACTGTATATTCTTTATGCGGATAGCACTGAAACCTGAGCATCTAATTTATTCAAAGCATCTCTATTTCTAGACACCACATAAAAATTCCAGAGTACTCAGCGTTCACTATAGATATATAATTTGAAAGTATTTTTATATGAAAATTACACATTTTATGGTATTGGGACAGAATCAGATCATTTTCCCAGTTAAGAGATGAATAACTACAGCATGCCTAGAAGTATTTGTTCCCAATGCACAAAAACAAGGCAATATTGGTTGATGATAGCCTAGAACATATTGAACTGCTGGACTCTGTAGATTAATTTAAATGTTCTATTTAAAACAAAACAAAACCCAGTTTTTGTCCTCACTAGCTCTGGGAAGCATTAAGTGCTGCAGATGAAGTACCATCTCCAATTAGCTCTGTTAGCTGTCTCTCCTGATCTGGTATTTGCGTGCACTGTTCTGACTTCACACTTGCTCTTACAAACACGCAGTTACATGCAGATTTGTAACCCCACATTAACTGATAGGTTATAAATACACACTCTTACACTAATTACATCAAAAACCATTAAGCAGATCAAGCTGAAACTCACTCCCTCCTCCCCATCAGCACGCACCCCCCAATTCCTGACTAATCAGTTCTTGCTGGTAAAATTTGAAAGTTATCCAATCTTCCCCCTGGAGTATTCTTTAGCATCCCTACCAAAAACACGTGCTAGCAGAATCAGCTCGTCAAAGCACGATTTGCGTTTTTATACCCATAATGCTGGAATTTCAAAAGCACACATGCTGACTTTGTGGGATCTGAGCTACTATAGCATTAAGATTTCCACAGTCTTTTAACCAACATCACATCTTTGCTCTCTCCCTACAAAGGGATGAACTCCAAGGGCAATTAAACCACCTTCTAACGTTCCGAGATGTAGGCCAAGCCTCTCCTATTTATTGTCTCTGAGGTCAAGGTCTTATAAGCGTGGAGTTCTTTTAATGGCCTCTCGCTGCTGGAAGTGGGAGTATTTCTCCTCCTTCACTACCAGCCACAGTTCATTAGTCTCCACTATTCATGCTCAAGTGCTTGTGCCTTCTGTGACCCAAACTTAACTTGCAACACCAGCAAAAACCAGACAGGCAATTTTTCTTCTGGGTTAGTTTTCTGCCAGGTTATTTAGTTGCATCAGCTCATGGAAGTGCCTGAAAGAAGTCAAACCAACACAAAGGAGAGCTGCTCTACTGGCTCATTGCCTCCTCAAACTGTAGCCCCGCTAAGCATTTTGAGACCTTGTGATCACAACGGCCGAAGAAGCAGCTGTTATACATGCTAAACAGAAGAATACCCAAACAAGGCTGTGCAGAAAGTTTGTAACATGAATACATCCTACTCAGTACTTTTTCCTCATTTTTATGGTGCAAAATCCATTTAAAACATATACAGTAAAGCTTTTAATCTAAGGGGGTTGGGTTAAGAATGAAAACAAAATAGAATATTTGGCAGACTAGCTTTCTCCAGTCCCACTTATCTTCTGAGCACATTCTTTATTAAATAAAAGATGGTAGTGGTGGGATATTTGTTGCTCCAAGTTCAAGCTGCTCACTCCCTGTATTCTTAAAGGACAGTCATCTCCTTACTATATTAACACCTAGCTTATGTCATACGTTCTTAAAACCACTAATATAGCAAAATTGAGTAGGTAACAAAACAGCAAATGCAATGACATTTTATTAAAATCATCCCTCAGGAACTGACAGGACAGTTTTTTTAAGTAATGGTTTATTCATCAGGAATACTCAAGTCAGCTACCTCAAAAAGAGAAACAATAAACCAACTTCATTTTCAAGGAAGAGCACAGAATGTAACTTTTCAATAATTACTTACCGATCAAGATTTGACCTGCTTTCATTGCCGAACTACCTGGCACCAAACCATGCACTACAAGCTTCTCTTCACTGATCCCTCTAATGACTTTGTCCTTCTTGCCTTGTTTTTCCACTCTTCTGCTGCTCCATGAAGACTGATGGACAATCCCTACTAAGGCCTCCAGCAGCCTGTGCTGCTCACCTTCTCCAGCAGCAGACAGTTTTCTGGGATTTACATGAACATATACATCTTTGTATTTTTGCTGAACAGCGACTCCCATTTTCTGAGCGGACTGGTGTTTCAGTATGGAAGTAGGACCAGTGGAGTGGACATTACAGCTTCCACTGCCTTTCTTACCAGAATGCTTTGGTAAAAGATTCTTCTTTTTTAATATTTTGGTCAATTTCTTCAGTTCATACTTCCTTTCTTTTCGTGATCCCTCTTGAATAACTTCAGCTTCATTTTCACGAAACCTGACATGATTCACTGCTGGCATTTCAGGACAGCTGTTCTGAAGCAGAGCTTCTTCTTCACTTTCACTCAGTTCTAAGTAAAATAATTCCCCATTTTTCTGAACACCATCCGACCATTCAGGTTCAAGGTCACTGATAAAGAAAGAAGAATGACCAGTGAGGGCTCTGATATGGAAGAGTGCCATGCAAGCAACTTCAAGAAGCAAGGGGATGGGGGCAGGGGGAAACACAGAAAACATCATTGCCTCCTGAATATTGAAAACTCAACTGCTCTACATTTCTATATGGCAAGGAAAGGCTTCCCTCCCAGATGTTAAGTTTCTGAAAATGCCTTAAAGGAAAACAGCTATTGGAGAAAGCAGTATTCTCTTTCCTGAAAACAAACAAAACCAACCCCAAGCTATTTCTTTCACGTACAATTAATAATTTCAATTTCATTCGCAGCCATGATGGGACTTCCTCTTAGAGGGGAAAAAAGTCATCCTGTTTGTTCTCTCCCATCCTGTTTTCCTTTATGCATTTATCATGGTATGGTTTGGGTTAGAAAGAACTTCAAAGATCATCCAGATACAACTCCCCTGCCACAGGCAGGGGCACTTTCCACTAGAGCAGGTTTCTCAAAGCACGATCCAGCCTGGCCTTGAACACTTCCAGGGAGGGGGCATCCGTAACTTCTCTGGGCAACCTGTCCCAGTGACTCACTACCCTCACAGCAAAGAACTTCTTCCTAATATCCAATCTAAATCTACCTTCTTTAAGTATGAAACCATCACCCCTCTTCCTATAACTAGAGTCCCTAATAAGAGTCCCTCCCAATCTTCCCTGTAGGCCCCCTTTAAGTGCTGCAAGGCCTCAATAAGGTCTCCCCAGAGCCTTCTCTTGCCCAGATGGAACAGCCCCAACTTTCTCAGCCTCTCCTCACAGGGGAGACGTTCCAGCTCCCTGATCATCTTCACACCCATCCTCTGGATCCACTGGGGACCACAGAGCTGGATGCAGTACTCCAGGTGGAGTTTCACAATAGAAGAGCAGAGTGGCAGAATCACCTCCCTCAGCCTGCCAGCCACACTTCTTTTGATACAGCCCAGAATGCAACTGGCCTTCTGGGTTGTGAGCGCACACTGCCAGCTCACATTCCATTTTTCATCCACCAACACTCCCAAGTGTTTCTCCACAGGGCTTCTCTCAATCCACTCATCACCCAGCCTGTATCTGTGCTTCAAAAGGAATGTACTGCAAGTCCTTTAGAAAGATAAGATTAACATTTGTAAATCACCTCAATGTAAAAAAAAACAAACAAAACAAACCACAAACCAAAACCACCCCACCAAAAACCCCATCAAAACCAACAAACCAAACCAGATGAAACCTAGGCACCACTTTTTAAGACAAATACGAAATAGGTGCAAGCTCCCATGCAGCACACACAACAAAAAAGTGAAGAGGCAGCACTGCTATAGGCAAAGTTCTAGCAGCTATAGGAGATGACGAAGTCACTTACAACAGGCTGCTGCAAAGAAAAGGCAGCTACAGGACCTATTAACAGGAGCATCATCGGCACAGCACAAGAAATTTTTTGTCCTAATTTGGCAATGGCAATGTGTCAACCATGTCCAGTTTTGGATAGGACATTTTAAGAAAGTAGTAAGAACTGGAAAAAGCCCAGAGCACACAGACAACTAGTAAGTAGTTTATAAACATGTTTTAAAGAGAGAGAGACTGAAGGAAATTATACTCTTTGAGCTGAGAGAAAAACCCAAACAAAAAAAGATAGCTGAGGCAACCAGCCAAATGGCCAACTCCCCCAGCCCAAGGCAAATCACAAAGTATTGCTACAAAAGGATGAGATCAATACAGTCAAAGCAGGAGTATTTAATGGTTTCCTTTATCCAAGTATTTAAGCTAAATATTGAGAACTTTTTGATCACATGCACAAGTATATCAGCATTAGCAGGCCACGTAAGGAACATCTAGAATGTTCCATATTGCACATTTTGAGGAACAGACAAGATCAGTTCATTCTTCCTGACTAATGACAAACAAGTCTCCCTTTCTATGAGTCTGAGACCACGCTGACAAAAATCAAATAAGGCACAACTCAAATGGAGACTTAGATCATAATTAACACACATTCATACCTTTTACACTAGACCTAGCTAACATCACTGAATAAAGGAAGCAAATTTTATTAAAAATAATATTACAGAATGCCAATAGAACATTAAATTGATTACACAGATAAATGAATACAGCTCCAGTTTAGCTAAATAGAGAATATTACACAAAGACACTGCACCACAGCACCTTTAAGGGTTCAAAGAGAGGATCTGGCTGAACATAGAAAACACTGGCATTACCATCTTCCTGGAATCCCAGAGACTTGCAGAAGTCTATAGATGTTGCAGACAGGAAGAAACATTATGCACTTTCTCTGCATACAGTAATTATTTAACCCAATTAATTATTTTACCCATTAATTTACCCAAGCTGACAGTCTGAAAAGAAGAGCCACCACCTGTGATAATGTGGCTATTCCTGATAGTCATGGCTGAGTTTGCATCTTTTACAAAGTATTTCTCAAGAAACTATGAAAATGACAACAAAACCTAAAGGTTGTTAGGACCAGACAGTTTCTCAAAAGGTGGGTGGTAGGGAAGAGAAAACAGAAGAGTTCTTCCTTGGTTTGTTTTTTAAGAAGTACTCCCACATTCTGGTACATGTAAGCAAAATTGGGAAAAAAACCCAAACATTTATAGATTTCTAATGTTTACTTTATCAAGAAACAACATTTGAGTTACCAGGAACACCTGTGAAGTATGACAGCTTTTCTAGTCCCTCTTTAAAAGGGATTGTACTCGTCAGAAAAGCTCTTTCTTTCGAGTAGATGCAGAAATTTCTACCTGGATGTCAATTCATACTTATGTGCTCCAGTTTTGTTGTCTATTAAAAAAAAAAAGGGGGGGGTGTGGAGTGTGGTGTTTACACTGGATCTACTCACACAGAAGCACGTCAGAAAGAATGCTTGTCAAGGAGAAGAAAATATGGCAAAGTCACTCATGAAAATTAGTTAACAGGCCCATCTTTGTACTTCTTACTTTACAAAAACTGTCCTGTTTCTCCCACCCTTTTCATTTCAAATCACATCTTAAACCTCGTTTCTGTACGTACACATCCAACAAAATTATTTGGACCTCAAATTAATTTTACAACTCTGTTGATGAAGGGATTGAAAAGATGCATTTCCACATCTATGCATTGTGTTCGGTGTGGAAAACTGTGGAACACAGCTTTAGTCTCTGAACACATATAAAGAATACCAGTAAATAAGCATTTTAGATGAAAGAATTGGAAAAAGAAAAAAGAAACCAAAACAACAAACACATATAAAAGAAGAAAAAAAAACAAAACAAACCAACAACGAAAAAATAAACACAACAAAGCATAACTTCAGGCAGAAATATGTTACAGCTGATTCTGGCCTATACACACAGAAACGTAGTAAGGTAGATGTACATCCAGCAACTTGGAATATCACTGAGGCAGAGGTGTGGGACAATTACAGACTAAACTTAAACACACTTCAAAGCTCTCCTGCTTAAATCTTCTTCTTCATGGCATTACTTCATGAAAATAACGTGCCACATAAAGTGCCATTGACTAGACCTTGAAACACACAGCAGAGCTGGCAAGCACGGTTGCTTTAATGCAGGGAAACGACAAGGTAAATTTCTGTGCAAACGAATAAATGAAAACGCCAGGGCTTGCGTAGATAACTTCAGAGTTTGTACTGGTATTACAGAGTTGTCTCCTCACCTACCACTTCCCCAAAGCCAGGCGTCTAACGCAGGAAGCCTGCAGCCCACGGCTAAAGCATTTTAGCAGGGGAGCCAAGTCCCTCTGCCCCTTCTCTGTCCCGGGCAGCGTCAGCTGCCCTCCAGGAATGGCCCCACGCGCTGCCCGCTCTGCGAACCCGCGCTGCCGGTCGCTACCTGACTTTTAGTGTTCTGCCAGAAAAACGCACTCTCGAAGAGCGACCCGCGCGGGGAAAGCGGCCGGGCCAGCCCAGCCCGGCCCGGCCCATGGATGCGATGGGTGCAGCCAAGGCTCGTTCGCCCGCCCGGCCTCCCCCGCCCGGCCCTTACTCGGAGCTTGCGGACAACGAGGTGGCAGACGAGCCGCTCTCGCTGCTGCTGCCGCCGATGCCCAGAGGCTCAGCGCCTTCTCC
>JANHFX010004279.1:0-31009 GCA_027560015.1 Chloroceryle amazona
ACTGGGACAAGTACTTCCATAAGTCACCCGTCTCTAATATGCTCCATCTGAGCACCACAGTTCCACGGCTTTGAAACCCCTCCAGGGATCACGGGCACTCCACCACTGCCCTGGGCAACCTGGGACAGCCCTGGATAACCCTGGAGGGGAAGAAATTGTTCCTCATGTCCAACCTAAACCTCCCCTGGAGCCACTTGAGGCTGGTTCCTCTCGCCCTTGTCAAGTTAGTTGGGAAAAGAGACCAACACCCACGATGCCATCCCCACTGCCGGCGAGCAACCAGCCCTCGGTGCTCCCCAGGCCCAGTGACCATCTCCACAGGGCAGCTGAGCTGCCACAGCTGCCCCTGTGCGCAGTCGCCCTGTCGCCCACTGTCACTTGCCATCATCACCCCCACGCACTCTTCTCCGAGCCCCTAGGGGGCGCTGTACGCGAGTGTGACGTTGCGGCGCGGCCCTCAGGAAGTGACGCTCTTGTTTTGCTCTGCTACTTCCGGCGGTGGCGGCGGCGGCTGCGGGGGTCGCTATGGACATCCTGAAGCGGGAGATCAGCCGGAAGCGGCAGCAGCTGGAGGAGAAGGAGCTCGTGGGGGTGAGGGCGGCCGGGATGCGGCCCAGAAGCCGTCCGGATTGTGGAGCTGGGCCCAGGAGCGTCCCGTTCCCCTTAGGCGGCGGGAACGGCCTGAGGCGGAGGCTCGGGCCGGGGCTCAGGCGGGAGCGGCCCAGGATGGGGCCGGGGAAGGGAGGAAACGGCAGCAGCCTGGCGTCGGGGCCTTGCTGTGCGCCTTTGCCTTTCGGAGCTGGATTAGGTATTTATTTCAGGCACTGAGAGAGGAGAGAAACCTGTGTGATTTTTGGTGAGCGATGTGAGCCCTTTCCTCGCCACATCTGTGTTCTGTTCGTAGCAATAGCAGGGGCACAGAGATGTGTGCGTGTGTGATGGCTGTGGTAGCTTTAGCCCACCCACAGTAAAACAGAGCGCTTTCATGGGTGTCTAAGTTTAGGTTTTGACGTTAGTGGTTAAAGTATTGGTTTACCAGTATCTTTTCATTTGTAGCCACTGTCTTTTTCAGTTGTGCCCTGTGTTAAAGAGGTAATGATAGCAAGGTGAAACACGTCAAGTTCCACCTCAACATGAGAAAAAACTTTTTTACTGTAAGAGTGACAGAGCCTGGAACAGGCTGCCCAGAGAGGTTGTGGAGTCTCCTTCTCTAGAGGCTTTCAAGCCCCGCATGGATCTGTTCCTGTGTGGCCTGCCCTGGGTGTTCCTGCTCTGGCAGGGGCATTGGACGCAATGACCTCCAGAGGTCCCTTCTAACCCCTATCATTCTGTGATTCTAAGTACAGAATTGTGATTGGACGCTGTTGTAGATCAGCTAGGCAAACTGAAGGAAGAAGTCGTAGTTGATATTAATGGAGGAAAATATTTCGGGGGCCCCTCAGGCACCAGCTGTTGTGCGTCTGGAAGGTCCTATTAACCACATGTCTATGTAGGTGCATCAGACAAGCTTGCAGAGCATTTTGTACAAAGGTGATTTATCCCACCCCTTTGATTTAGTGTGAAATGGTGAGTTTTATAGGGTTTATTTAAACAGCTTCTGTGTACTTCAGCCTGGGCCTTGTGCATGTGTGAAGTGAAACTTTATGCTAACGAGCAGGTGACAGAGAAGGTGTTTTTATCAAAGTGCTGGTGAACAAATTGTACTTTCAAGCCTGTTTATACATATGTGCCGCAAAGTCACTCTGTGTTGCTGGTTATCAAGAGGTGCTTCCAACTGTCTCCCTTTACATTACAATGTTGCCACCTCTGTGAAAGGATGTAGCTGAATCCACCAAACCAAGTAAGGAAGTTTGAGAGTTTTTGCTGGTCTTTGCCAAACTGTAAGCTGTTAACAGTTCTCCTCTCTTTTAGGGAAGTAAGAAATATTTCAAACGCAGCGAGTTAGCTAAAAAAGAAGAGGAGGCCTACTTTCAGAGATGTGGCTACAAGGTACAGAAATTGTTCTTCCGGGAATGTGTGTGTTTATTTTGAAGTCTGCTTTTTATTACTGACAGTATAAATGTTGTTAATGACAATTGTTGTTCTTTGTTCAATCTGTTGATGTTATACATTAGCCTGTAAATGAGAAGCCACCTGGAGAGGTATGAGTTTCCAAACCCCTTTTCAATGCAGGAAAAGATATGCATGATATACAGCTACTTAAGTTTGTGTTATGGTTTGGCTTTTCTTTCTTTCTTTCTTTTTATTTATTTATTTATTTTTTGTGGAAAGCATGACGTGGCTTGGGATCAAAGCTTGCCTTCCTTTCTTTTCAAATTGTGCTGTTAGGCATGAACACTGGATCTGATAGAGCCGCCTTCCCCACCCCCTTATTGGAAAAAAATGGATACATTTGGATAACTTTATCTGTTCAGATACTTTTCATGGTCTTGTCAACATGTCCAAAAGAAATCAGTATCGTGTGGGCACGTATTAAAAAGCTCTGCCAACTTTCCCCCTGTACACGTTTGCGTTTGGCTTTTGGCCGTCGACCGTCCAGCACTGCAAGAATGCAGAAACAGCATTTGTTTTCTTGCTGGCAAAATATTAGCAAACAATTGGTAACCTGGGGCACATTTTGCACCACATGAGTGATCTGGAAGGCTTCGTCTGCCTCTTAGTGGTGTCAGGGCGATAGTTTCCCGAGATGGAAAGAATGTTGTTGTCTTTTACAAGTGTGTGTCTGCCTGCCTGCCTGATATACGTGTGTGGGAGGGGGTGTGTGGAGGCTCCCTTGGGGACGACAGAGGCTCGTAATCTTGTTTGCTGTTACTGGGCACAAACAGGAGCTTTGTTTTCGATCAAACTTTATCCAGTTAGTGACTTATTCTGAAACCTTGATCTATTTGTGGAATATTTTGAATGTCAATGCCCAAATGATGCTTTCTTGGAATGTGCAGCGTGTAGTCACGAGAAAGTGTTCTGTGAAGCCAGTCACTCTTCCAAGTGGAAATGACTACATGATGCTTTTGGAGCATTAGCTTGAATTCTTCAGAACCTCACGTGGCTGTTAAAATGCTGTTATCTGTGCTCCTGCAGCACCAGTTTGGTTTGAAAAATGGTTTTAAATGGAAATGGTTTTAAAATAAGTTGCTTCTTTAAATTTAATACATTTTTAGAGCCTCCCAGATGTCTGCATTTGATCTTTACTACATTATTAAGATGTAGATCTACAGACTGATTTATTTTTAAATTCAGGTGTGTTTTTTGCTTTACTTAGACTTAATAAGTTGTAATAATTTGACTTGCTTGAAAAAGAAAAGACTGAAACCAAAATAGCTGCGGTAAAGATATTGCTTGTAACTTGGAGTCCAGCTGACAGAATGGATCAAATCTTTTCCCTCAATGCTGCTGTCACTTTATGATTTCAAGAATGTTTGTAAGTTAAAATTTGTACGTATTCTTCTGCCATGGGAGTGCATTTCTTTATAGATAGATTACACAGTTCTTAAATATTTTCTGTCCCCTGTCAATTCCCCCTTTCCTGCATCACTGTAAGTTTTATTTTTCCCCTCCCTTAGTGTGTTAAGCATTGATTTGATTGTCCTTCCCTTGCTCCTTCCCACCGCTGTGGTTATAAGATTGAATTCTACATTGGCTAGTGTGGCACTGCGTATAGATTTGTGTCTGAATCCCATAGCAGGAGCCACAGGGGTGGATCTGTACAGCCACGTGGAGTCCCTTTGACACCAGAGTGCAAGGCTGGCACATTGGTCTGAAAGAACAGAAAAGCTTCTTTAAAAATATCCACCTAACATGTTCATCAAACTGAGCAACTCAAATAAAGACTGGGAATGACAATATGCTGCCCACACGAGAGTGTGCTGCAGGACTAAGTGGAGCCTTTTCCCTTTTAGCAAGTACAGAAGGCACTAAATTCCTAGGCATCTAGAAAAAAAAAAAAATGTGAGTACTGGAAATGTTTCCTTATTATAGGAATAATACCAACAGCAACATCTGCAGATGCTGTCAGAAGCGCCAGATTTCAGCTTATGATGGGAACTGTAGTGACATGACTGCTGCCTCAAAGCTCCTCTGATCGAAGAGTTGTTTTGCATTATTAAAATACTGAGCAATGAACAAGGAGAGCTCTGATTCAGGGACCTTCTTTATGATTCAGATGAGTTTTTAATGAGATCCAATTGCTGTGAGGAGTTGGCAGTGTTGTCTTTGGTTGGTTGGTTTGTTTTTTTTAAATCCACAAGAAGCTATGGCAAGCTTGTTAGAAAGATGTGTTACCTTAAACAAGCCTCAAAACCTAGTAATAAACCTCTCAAAACCTAGTAGAAGTCATGAATTGTTGTTACTTGTACTCAACTCACTGAAGCTGTAGATAACAAATATTTTAAGCCAACACTGCTACGGAAAGAAGCAGCCCCTCTCTCTCCCGGCCCTTGGGTTTTCATTTCTGCCCTGGTGCCCCTGCATGTGTTACACCTGGTGACCTGGATGGGGAGGCTCAGTGGGAAGAGCACTTTTCTTTGTGTTTGCCAGATTATTTTCTGCTTGAATTGCTTCCCCCATCTGGTTCATCCCATAGCGATGCAGATGCTTTGCAGGGATAGGGAGGATAGAGCAGAGGCAAGAATCAACAGGCGGAGGGTGGACTTGCTATTTTTGGCACCGGTGCTGACATCTGCCTGCTAAAGTGATTGCCAAACTTGAGCAATTGTCCTTTCTGTTTGCTGCAGAGGCTGCTTCCTGCAACATGCAGAGCTGTTAGTTAAATACTGGTGCTTTTATAAGCTTTTATTGTTCTGTGAAATTAAATTCTAGACAATAAAAACTCTGGAAAAAAAAAAAGTTCATATTGTCATATTACAAGCCGCATTCTAGTGTTCCTTTATCTTTACACTGCTCTCAGTGTATGGGTTTATTTCCATTGGCACATTAGTAACTGTCTGTTGAATGTAGGTACAGCAGCAGGAGGAGGAGGAGAAACCACTGACTTCATCAAATCCAGTACTGGAACTTGAACTGGCGGAAGAAAAGTTACCAATGACCCTTTCCAGACAGGAGGTAAAATCAATCATCATAAACAGACTGCTTCTGTTTACAGCAAATGCATCTGAAGTGCCTTGGTAGGGCTGCTTTTTCTAGTGAAGTGGGCAGTTTGTATGGAATGATAATCTCCCATTTTCCCAGTCAACAATTAATGATCATGTTTGCTCATCAAAGATCTGCTGTCCAGATGAATGCATAGGGATGTACAGATGGGTAGAGCCTCTTTCTCGTATGGATCTGCACAGAGGCTCTATAAACATTTTACAGGTCTTTCAGATGCCTTCTAGAATGTTGTTGTTATCCTTGGATAATACCAAAGATGGCATGGTGGGTTTTTCCAAGACTTTTTCCCCCCAGCTTGTTTTCTTTGTAGCTCATTGGTCTGAACTCAAAATCAGGAACTAAGTTTTGGCAGCTCGCTTTGATTTCTAGAAGGAAAAGTTCTAAAGCCAGAGCAGCCGGTGTATTCTTTGTCCTTTCTAAAGATAAAAACACCTGTATGTATGCGAGTTCACAAACAGAAGAGAAGGAGGAAGTTCATAAGGGCAGAGTAAATTCTAATCTTGGAAATACTGAAGCTCACAGTTGAGATCATCCAAGAATGTCACGTCCCCTTAATTTTGTAAGATGCTCACTGGATTTTGCAGGACACTTGAACTGAGTAAATAAAGTAAGGTCTCAATTCAGTTAGCATCTTGTTGCCAGCTAGTCTGTTGGTATAATGAAGTGGTGGTGTGACATGAAGTGTAAACCCTACTCTTGTTCACCAGCGTATTGCGTGGCGATTTGTTAGCAGTAAGCCTGTTGCTTGGTACTCTACATGAATAAGCAAAAAGAGGTGGGGAAGCAATGCATGACATAAGGAATCGGGAGAATAAAGTTCAAATTTTGGCTCTGCCCATGACTTTGCAAACCAGCCAAGGGAGGATGTTACCACAGCTCTCTTAGATCTAGTTTTAAAGTAACTATCACACAAGATTATGGGACTTCGTATGTGCCAAATACTTAAAGATGAGAATTTTCAGCAAATCAGTCTTGCAGATGTGCTGGGGCAACCTGCAACCTAGTCAGGGAGTATTTCTATTCCCTTGGATACGTAGGAGAGTGAGATTATTGTCAAGCTCCTTTGTGATTTTTGAAAGCATTTTTAAGGTCAGCAAGAGGTGATTTTTGTGTATTTGTTCAAAGTGTTTTTGTGTATTTGTTCAAAGAGAAGGAAGAAGTTGGTCTATGCCAAGCAGCTTGGGGGTTTCTGAAAGTTTTAGATTGGTAATATTTGGAACGACCTTTCACTGAAATACCGTGGGAATTTTATATTTAGATTGTAAAGTGTCTGGAACATTTTGCTGCTGCTTAAAATACTGCCATTTCCTCTCCAGTTGAGCTCAGCTTGTTATTCTAAGCAAAGTAAATAAATCTGTCATTCTGGATTTTATTTTGCTTCCGTTAGGAGATTGCATAAGGGAGTGCTTTGATTCCTTTCAGGTTATCAGGAGGTTACGGGAGAGGGGTGAGCCGATCAGGCTCTTTGGAGAAACGGATTATGATGCATTTCAGCGTCTGAGGAAGATAGAAATTCTTGCACCCGAAGTGAACAAGGTAAGGCTGGCAACCTATTACTTACTTATTTGCAGTGGGAAAACCAACGAGGAACACTATAAAAGTTAGAGGAAGTTTCGGTTACGGGAGTTTCAGGAGAGAGAGGTACAGAGCAAAGATGAAATGTCTGCTCCACCTCATTTACTGCCTGAGAAAGAATGTTAAATGTAGTAGTTCTGTAGGCAATTATAATTCCTTGTGCTGGCCAGTTCAACCCTGGAAACCACCTCCAGGTGGCAGTGATACCCCAGCCTATGCTGTCACCGCCTTTTAACCAGCAGAGCAGAAGGTCTTTGGCTGTTAAAACTGTCTTGTGTTTGCCACTATGGGCATCTCTGTGAAGGTACAGGCAAGTAAGAGGACTGCAGCCTATCTTCTTGGTATGGAAATGATTTATAAATCCCTTGATTCCAGAGTTATAATGTCTTATAGAATCTTTGGTTTTCCCCTTTCTCTTTAAAATAGCCATCAGTTCAAAAAATAACTAAAAGATATATCACAGTTGATCAATTCTTAACACTAAAGTAATAAAAGTTAGTTAAGTGAGCAGATGTGATTGGGGTTTGTTTTGCTGTTAGCCAAATTTGCATCCCAGCTAGGAGAGTGATGGTTTTGATTTTATTCATTAATTTGCGGCAAACTGAATTGTTTGGAATGTCTTTGCTGGGTCTGCCCAGAACAGGAAAGCCTTTTAAAAAGAAAGGTAAACAGGTCTAAAAGTTAAAAAAAAAAAAAGTCTGCTAATGAAACTTCCCCTCCAGCGACATCAGCAGCAGTGGTAGGAATATTGGGAAATAGTGAGCTCATAAATGGGATTTTGTTGGATTTTTGTGTTATGTTTCAGTCACTCCCGTTGCTACATGATGCTTAAAATGTAGATAGTCACTATAACCGGTTTGTGGTTCAGGTATTTTTAGACTACTAAATGATTAATAGAAATGTTCCAGACAGTCAAGTATGGTGATGGAAGAGGGGAAGTAACTGTGCATATCAACTCCCAGCAGAGGGGCTGAATTTACTGTGGGGTAAGAAATGTCATACTCCTCTGTAGAGCTTTATATTTCATCTTGAGAGAAGAATGCAAGGCCTCTAACTGTGACTAAGCCAAGGTTCTTATGCTATTTAAAAGCAACTCTTAACTTTATAGATATGGTTTCAAATGGATTTTTTTTTTTTTATCCTCTATTCTATAGAGTAGGGGATTTTAAAGACTTACTCCATAGAAAACATTGGGCTATGTTTAAATCACTGGTAATAAAGCGAAGCTATATAAATAGTGTATGTAATAGCAGTGAAGGAGTCTTACTTACCTTGTTTAAGGCTTTTTTTTCAGGGCAGGTGTAGAGCTGACGTTGGTTATCATCTGTTTTCTGTTTGTTTTGGGGTGATTCAGTGCATTGTTTGGAGAAGATGTCTTGAAAAAAGTCCAAGAAGTTGACTCAGTCCTCAATGCTTTTCTGGTGAAAAATATTGTTTAAAAGTTCTTCATATGTCTGAACATTGCAGCAGCTCATGGACCTACTTTTTGTTGAGTGCTGAAGAAATCCAGAAAATGTTCTTTGAATTCAGTTTAAATTCAGACACCAAAGCTCATCTCTTTTGCATGTTTTGACAGAATTTGGCTTTTCTGAAACAGAAGGTGCATGCTCACAGTGACTACTGCACTGCTTTTATTTACTCAAGTTTTTGTAAACTAATCATTTCTCATCTTTTCTAGGGCCTGAGAAATGACCTGAAGGCTGCTTTGGATAAGATTGACCAGCAGTATCTGAATGAAATTGTAGGTGGCCAAGAAGCAGGGGACGATGATTCACAGAATGACTTAAAAGTCCATGAGGAGAATACTACTATTGAAGAACTAGAAGTATGTTATGGGTAGATTTTAATGAAGGGATTTTTAAATCTAATATATTGTTGTGAGAAAGTTTCAGGATTGTTTCAACAAAGTTATCTTGTTTTCAACATCTAGCTTAGGCGTTCTGAAGAAGCTTAAATATGCTCTGTTAGAAAGCTGAGGTTTCTAAGCCTTGAGCTGCACCATAGGTGCCCACAGTAGACATGTGAAAACTCAAGTGGTCTTTGCTTAGTACACATCATCAGAAAGGGGGCAGGAGTTACCTGCAAGGGAAGTGATACAGTTTGGATTCCCTCTGCAGGGGCTTTGGAAGTAGAGAATTTAATAAAAATGCATTGCCTGGTCATAAATTCTGAAGCCTTTCCAATAAGTATTTGAGAGGGTGACAGGCTTCGTACCAATGGGTTTTCCCTATGCAAGAAAGGTGGACTCTGAAAAAGTCACATAGAAACAATATTTGCTTTAAAAACATCCATAACAAAAGAAGTGGACATCAGAAGTAGGCAGATCAGAGGAAATAGAAGAAGTGCAGAGATGATGTGTTCCAGAAAGTTCAGTGCAAATGGCTACAGTGTTCTGGAAGAACACCAAGGTATTTGTGTGAACGAGCGCCATGAAAGGCATTCAGCACCTGGCATTTTAGGACCCTGGTTTGAAAAGCACATTAACTTGAGCTGAAGACTTTTAATCTTCAAAAGTCTTTGCAGGAGTTGATCTTCATAGCATTCCTCCAAAAGTGTGTTTAAGAAATAACCTGATTTAGGACTGAAAGCTTAAATTAATATTTTAGTATTAGGAGGCAGTCTTGGATTTTTTGTTAGGGTACAAGAGGTTCTGGTTTAAATAACCAGTTGTAATGGGGCTGCGTTTTATCAGTCTGTTAGTTCTCAAAATATCTCCTTTTTGGGACAGTAGGGTAGGCTTGGTTTGAGCCATGAAAGTCATCTTTTTTTTTTTTTTTTGTAAAAGTTTGAAAACACTGTAGTCTTGATTTTATGCTACTTTAACTGTGTTGCCTTGAGCATAAAGGCTTACACCGAATCGAGTGTCAAATCTAGGAGATCTGAAAATTAAAACTCACTTTGGAAATGTGAAATCAATGGAAATAGATTAAAAATCTAGATGTACCTACTGGAAAAATATTTCTAAAAATAGCTGTTAGTATGAACAGTTCTGAGGTTTTGGCAGGAAGGTTGAGTATTGGAGCTTACTACTGGGGTTTTCTGTTGGGGGGGTGTCCTTTTTTCTTTTTTTAAAATTTATTCCCTTAATTTCACAGTTACAGTTAAATGAAATGGTAAAAAGCCCCAGTACATCAGAGAATTGAAAGAGCTTAACAAAATAATTAGGTTAATTGATGGCTTTGGGGATCTGAAAGAACACAGTGCACCCACAGTTCCCCTAAATACAGTGCTGCCAAACAGCTGCTAATTATGGCAATAATTTAGTAGTTAATGAAGGAAGAATTACCGTTGCATGGTCTTTTCAGAAATAATCATATTGGCTTTTTGACTTGGATGTTGTTAACGGATTAATGAATCTCAGCAGCACATATAGCTGTTCCCTCCCATTTCCTAACCAGTGTTCTGCGTTACTGGTCAAGTTTATTACAGTTCACGATGCAGTGAATCACGCTCTGCTGCGGTGGTGGCAGCAGCAAACCTCTAGACAGTGTGGAAATAATTGCCTTTTTCTCATGTTCTAGGCTTTGGGAGAATCCTTAGGGCGGGGTGATGACCACTATGATATGGACATCATAACAAAGTTCTTGAAGGTAACAACCTCTGATAGATTGATTATTCTGTCATGGTTTCGTATTATCACAGAGATACGTTTTGTGAATAGAAGAGACCGTTTCAGCTGCTTGGGGAGAAAAACTCACACATTGTGCTTAAGATGTGGGGTTTTTTAAATGCTTGTCACTCTACGGTCTTGATTAAGTCACAGCAGTGTCTTCTGCTAGACCTGGGAAAGAGCTGCTGGGAGAGAACCATTCTGCAAAATGTGGTCCTCCTTTTCTAGACAAAAAAAACGATGGATTTGATTTCCATACGCTGATTGGAGCAGTTGTATGTAGTTGCTTCTGTGTACTGCTGTGGCATCAAAAACTTTTGATGAGTCCCTGCCTTCCTTCTCTGGAAACAGTGCAAGCTGAAATGAAATGTCAGCTGGT
The DNA here is from genome assembly GCA_027560015.1 of Chloroceryle amazona. Taxonomy (NCBI): domain Eukaryota; kingdom Metazoa; phylum Chordata; class Aves; order Coraciiformes; family Cerylidae; genus Chloroceryle; species Chloroceryle amazona. Next base: position 10,671 of record JANHFX010004279.1, read on the forward strand.
GCTGCTGTGTGAAATAAGAGAATTTTAAAAGGAAGTCCTTTGGCTTTGCTAAGGGAGCAGGTTCAAGTAGATATTAGAAAATGGTTTCCTGGCCAGAAGCTTGTATTGCCTCTCATTTGAGTCAGCCAGGCCCTGTGTAACTGTTGTGATGATCAGAAGTCACCAAGAGCGGGAGCTTTTCTTTTGTGTCTATCAGATACATTGTCATTTTAATACAGTTTGGGCTGGAGAGTCAGAAAAGAAAAGCTCAAAAGTTCTTTTCCAGGTGGAGAGAAGACACATTTGACCAGGTTGCTTTCTGGTGTGTTGAATTTTCACTGGCATCTTCACTGTTCCTTAGGCTCCACTGCAAAAATTGCTCTGCAACATCAGTGTCTTCTACTTAAACTTGTGTTCTTTTTCTGTATCCCTCCTCCCTCCCAACACCGACACCTGCACTGTTGTTTCTTTGGGGTTTTTTGTCTGTCTTTTTATATGTACACCTCCTCTAACCCACATGTTTTTATGACAGCGGAGTTGTTCCTATTCCTCCTTGTCCATCCTTCTGAAAAAGGCTTCTTGCCTTCTTAATCCAGATTGTTCCAAAAAAATCATTTTACCTTGGTGGCTTAAACTCCTGTTCCCATCTGTTTTGCCGAGGAAGTCACTAGATGGCACTCTGACATAAATTTGCTTGTTCCTGGTAGTTCCTCCTTGGAGTTTGGGCGAAGGAGCTGAATGCCAGGGAAGACTACGTGAAACGAGGAGTCCAGGGGAAGCTGAACAGTGCCACTCAGAAGCAGACGGAATCCTACCTGAGGCCGCTCTTCAGAAAACTTCGCAAAAGGGTGAACTGCTTTGAAATGACACTATCCTGCAAGATTTACTTGGACTTCTGCTTTCAGAGTACCCTGTGGTTTGTGGCCGTTCCTAAGGCAATGTTATCCTCACTCAAGCAGAGAGGATAAGTTTGTTGCTTAGAGGTTTTGTGTCTAGGGCCCATGACTCCCTGCTCTGACCTTTTTATCTTACTTGGTGAATTCTACAGCCGACCCACTGGTATTGCTTAATCTATCACCTCTTCGGTGGGTTGCAAACATCATAGGGAATTGGGATTGTGTTTTGCACTTTGCCAGTAGCTACGAGGTGCAACCACATAACCTCTCTGGCTTCAGATCCTTCATCTTAATAATGAATATCTGTTCCTTTGTTAAAGTCCTCAAGCTAGGGTAGGTGCTGAGCTTTGTATAAATGCTGAGTAGGATAAATTTCCTGAGCTGCTATTCTGAAGTAAATATGTTGGGGCTTTTTTAAATTTTTATTTCTTTTCTTCTTCTCCCACAGACACTTCCTGCAGACATCAAAGAATCAATAACAGATATTATTAAATTCATGTTGCAAAGAGAATATGTGAAGGTATGTTTGTTTGCCATCTTCTGGCATATTCAGAATGTCTGGTCCTAATAGCTTGAGTTTATTACTTCAAAATATTTATTTTGTTTTCTTTTTGCATTTTGAAGATACGTAGCTGGAAATAAACACTACATATATTCAAAGTGAAATATGACTGTTAAAGGTTAGGCTCCAGCTAGTGCTTGATCCACAGCTTGTCAGAAGATCTGAGGTTGGTGAAACTGCAGAGCTTTGCAGGCACAAAGAGAATTTTTTTCAGAGATGGCTATATTAAGTTGCAGAGGAATCCTGTATGGGTAACCCCCTACAGTAAGGTTAAATGAAGGTATTGAATTAGTAGTAATAGGGTGTTGATTAATTAATTGGGAGTTAATTGAGGTGGACTGTTCTTGAATATGAGACGCTGTCCCTTGCTCTGGTTGTGCTCACGTTAGCTGGCCTGGTAAGGTTGAGCTAAGTTAATGTGGTGTTTGGCCAAAGTCTGTTTCCTGGAGGAGACCGAAGTACTTTGGCACACAAGATCAAAGGCAATGTTAGGTTTTGTTTGTAGCTGCCTTCAGAAGTGGAATTCAGATGCCGATGGCATTTTCTTAAGCAGCTTGTATATGCAGAGGAAATTGAGCTGTGTTTTGCCTTTACATTTCTAGTATTTGTTACTATTCTTGTGCAAACCTGGGATAGATTGTTTGTCGAGTAAACACGCAAGCAAACCTGCTTTTGTTACTGAAAAAACCTTAGATGGCCTAAGGCAAACGTAACCTAAATCATTTGAAAGTAGGACTCGAAAGTGTGGGATGTACAACAGCAGGGGTTTGGGTTGGGGATTTTTTTTTTTTCTTTTGGTTGTCATCATTACGTTGAAATTCCCTTTCCTATGCTTTCTCAAACAAAATAGCCAGTGTGCGGGAATGTGGTACATCTCACAGGTTAAATCAGTTGGGGACCTCTCTCCTGGAGGTGCTTGGCTTTATGTAAACTTCACAGGCTGATTTTGAGGAGTTGAGTACACATTTGGAAGTTTGGGCTTTTTTTTTTTTAAAAAAAAATAGGCTAATGAGCCTTGTGCTTTTAAAGATAAAGGATTATTAAAGATAGCTGATCTTGTCTTCTGTGCTTTTTTGCTTTGTGCAGACTAGTGAATACTGTTGGCCACAAATTGTTACTGCTTTGTCAGGTGAAATGCTCAAAAGATTTAACTGTTGAAATCAACATGTGACAGCAAGCAAATGCCAGAATGCAATTTGTCCACTCAACCTTAATTAACCCTCTTGTTACAGTCCTGGAAGGGTCTTTAATTCCATGTTCACATACAATGTTTCATCACAAAATTCTGTTTAAGTCAGCAAGTAGATACTGAACTAAGACTGTTTGGATCCTGTCTTTTCATCAGGTTTACTCTCAGCTCTGTCTGTAACCCCCTCCCTGACTTGTTCATTATTTACCTCCCAGTTTGCTGGGTGCCACTTGAGAAGAAACTGCACCCACTGGCCATGATTGCTGCTTCTTGTTGTGCAGTCCCTAAGTGGGAGATGATACATGAACTGTCTCTATCAATGAGTCATACTGGGGAGGAAAATTCTGCTCTAAGTCCTCCTTGAAGCTGCATTTCCATAATTGCATGTATGTGTTTGTCCCACTCACTTTTTGCTTCTCAGTTGTCATGATTTTTTAAGCTCTGTACTGCTCTTCCTTTCTTCCTATTCATTTTCCCTTCAGGTTTTATCCCTGTGCCTCCCCAGGGATGTTGTCTGCTGCAGTTTTATGTTAAGAAACAGGATCTGCTATCTTGATTGGGGAAGTTCACATCTGTTTGCTGCTGCTGCTCTGTTCATGAACAGTGTTCCAAACGTGCTTATTTAACCCGGTTTTGTAGAGAGCTGGTCCTGAGCCTTGCTGGAAGCTCACTTCTCTCCTCAAGAGCTGCCAGGCCCCAGCGCACTCCTGTGTATGGGGTGACTTCAGTTCTGCACGTATGTCATAGGCCTGCAGTGGGTTGTGCCATGCTTAAAAACCAACAAGGCCTGTAAAGGTGGTGACAGCAGAAAAGCATGTGGGAAATGAGTTGAAAATAGTCCCAGGAAACTTTAGTTTTAATGAATATTAGACTGCCTTGTCCAGTGCTTGCTTTCATCACCCAGTAGGTAGTTGGTAAAGTCCATAGTCCTGGCTTCCCTCAGCATTCAGCATAAATGGGAACATGGCCTAGTGGTGGACTTGGTAGAGTAGTGTTAATGGTTGGACTCGATGATCTTAAAGGTCTTTTCCAACCTAGGTGATTCTGTGATAAATCCGATTCGTGTTGGGAAGGTGTGTTGTAAAGTTGGTAATACTGTGCAGTGGAACCTGATTCAGAGAGACTGGAATATGTGGTGGTGGTGTATCTGGCAATGCAAAACTGCTCTGCTTTCTGATGCCTTTTCTGATCCAAGTGTGCACGGACTGTATTCCTTCAGGCAAACGATGCCTATCTCCAGATGGCTATTGGGAACGCTCCCTGGCCTATTGGTGTCACTATGGTCGGCATCCACGCTCGAACAGGTCGGGAGAAGATTTTCTCCAAGCACGTAGCCCACGTTCTCAACGATGAGACTCAAAGGAAATACATTCAGGTAACATGAGCTTTGGAAATGAACAGGTTTGCTTTTGAAGTTAGGGGATCTTTGGGGAATGCTGCTTTTGTGGTTGCAGGTGATGTGGTGAAAAGCTCCTAGAAAGGGACAGTTGCCTTAGTTTGGGGCAAGTATAACATCCATTTAACAGGTGGCTCATCCTGGACCTGAAGGCTCTGTAGTGCTGGGCTAAGAATGGCTCTAGTGGGGTTTTCTGCATCTTAGTTACTGTGATCCTGTCTGAACACCCAAGTAGCTCTGAAGACATGTTTCATTCTCCTGATTTCCTTCATGGCTTAACTGCTGGTTTTAACGTCACGTGTAGAACTTTACACTGTGAAATACAGCCCATCTGACTGTTTCTGTAACTAGGCACACGTGTAAAATGAATGTGCTTTTCTTTAACAGTGTGGGCTCCAGATTCCAGGTTCAGTTGCTCCCGTGCATATTGATACTTCTGTCGGGAATTGCTGGTGTTTGTGGAACTAACAGCAGTGCTGTTTTTCCTCTCTGCTGTTGCAGCATAATGGGTGGATGGGTTTGAGGAAACAAGTCTTCTCTCCTTGTGTTGTTAAATTCATTTGCCCCTTGCCAGTTGCAGTTTAATTGAGATAAAAACTTCCTGGCTTAACTCTGAAGCCTCCAGAGCAGCATCGTGAAGCCCAGAGCTTCTGGCAGGATCTTGCTGCTGCAGCAAAAGGACTCCCATTGTTTTTCAACTTCTGCAGATGTCTGCAAGCAGACAAGTTGCTTGTAAAATGCACCTTCTCCTTCTACCTTGAGTCTCTTTGTATTTGGACTACAAGTATAACCTTTGATTTCTCTTTAATTGTAGTTTTTAATACCATAACCTGTGAAAAGATCATCATGAAGTCAAAGGGAGCTCCAGACACACAGCCAAAAAATGAAATTTTACTAATTCTTTTGTAAGGTGAAGATTGACATGTGGACTACGCATCTTCAGAGACAGGCTCTGCTTCAGGTGGAGAACAGGCTGGAGCCTCAACTGGAGCTTCAGGCTCCAGTTAGTGTCACGTTTGCTTGGAAGTTTTTAATGGATGAAATACCTGATGTTGAACCAAACAGTTTTGTTGTTAATTTGTGTTAAAAAGGGACTTTGGACTCTGAAGGAAGATTGTTGTTGGCCATGGCCAAAATGCTGCTTCTCCAGCTTTGGTGGATAATTGGCTGTCTGGGTCCATTGGCCACTCCTCTGGCAGGAAGGTCTCTGGAGCGTTGCTCAATCTCTTAGCAGGCCCTTTGGAAGACACAGTGAATATGAATTCCCCAGTTTGTGCCTTACCTGCTTTTGAGGTTACATCTGTTGGTTAAGGAAATCTTTGTGTTCATCTTCCCACTGTGAATTTCCTATCTCTGCTTCGGAATGACACAACTTACTGAAGCACCAAGACAGAGTTGGCTTTAAACACGTGTATTCTCTGTGTTGGTTTTAAATATCAGGCCTTGTTTAGCTAGTCTGGTTCAAACTGGAGCAGGGATTGTTATCTGTGCTCCCAGCGGTTACATCAAGCTAACGTGTTTCTGGTTTACAGCGATTCTGGGATCCTGACATCCCAAGCAAGGGGTCGTTACGTTGCTGGGACAAGCTTTCCAGACTTGCTTGCAGTGAAGAGGCTAAAGCATCCTCTCTTGAATCATTTTTCCCTTCAGTGAGGAGCCATCTTCCACGCTGAGTGGCTAACAACAGGCACATGACTGCCATCTTGGAGTGCAGTGTCACTGCTAGATTATGCTACTGCCACAGCAGTTTTCTTTCTTTGTTAGTCTTTCATGCTTGACTTGAAAGAAAGTATTCACAGGGTTTCTGTCACGCTGGTTTTTGGCAGTCGATGCCTTGATAGAGTGGAGAAGTTGACATTGTGCCTTTCTTCCTGATTGCAGCTTGAGTTGGCCTCCACGGTGTAGGTCAGGTGTGGTGCCACCACGGGGAGGGGTGGTATCTCTCCTCCTGAGAACTTGTTTGGTTCTTCTCGTAGCTGTGAAGCTTCGTTTCTTTTCCTGTTGGAAATGGCTTTTTGCTCTATAAAATTACTTCTGATATTCAGGTTTCTTTTAAGTATCTTTTGTTGTGACAGTGTTGTTTTCTCCCGTGGTGGTGAAGAGCGATTAAAGTGTCACTGTGATCCCAGACAGTGAACCTGTTGGGAGGGACTGAATCTGTGGTCTCTTCAGTTATGCCACAGACTCCTCTAACAGCGCAGATAACTTGGCACTTTGCAGGCAGAAAGGTTCATAAAAGCTGGAAAAACAACAATAAATAAGCAAAGTAAAAAACCCATACCCCCAGAATAGCAGCAGTTTGTCTCAAATTGCTGTTATGCAGCTCAGAAATACTACAGACTGGTAAGTTTGTTTGGCAGCTGCAGTTTTATTACAGAATTGTCCTTGTTTTGTTAATTCCTAGGGGCTGAAGAGGCTCATGACCATTTGCCAGAAGCACTTCCCAACAGACCCCTCAAAATGTGTGGAGTACAACGCGTTGTGAGGCTCTGCAGTGTGCACGGCGTGACTCACGGTTGGATCTCCAAGAGCCAGAGAGGACTGAAGAGACAGTTTGTGCTGTAACAGCAACAGGAACCTAGGCTGGGCTTCACAAAAAAAGCATAAAGCAGCACATTTTCTACAGCTCCCTTTTTACGAGTCCCATTTATTTAGAATTCTTTTTAAATTCATGTTTTTACGCTGATCACATCCAATATACAGCAGATGGGAGCGGGTTTTGAAGGGGGTACGACCAGGACAGTGAGCAGCAGACAATGAACAGGACTTTTGCTTTTATTCCACTTTGTTTTTCAGGGAACCATTACAGACTGATCTCTTTCCCCAGTCACAGAGCTTTAGGTGAGACTCGGCCCTGCAAGGAGCGTCTGTGGAGCTTTTTTGGCTGCTGTCCCACTGGAGACTGATGTGGGGAGATGATTAGAGGGAAGCAGTTGAATCTGAATCTTGCTTATTTCTGTACATATGAAGACTTTAATGGCTAATCTTTCATGTGGTATTTATCAGGAGAATAAAACAAGGTTTATATATTTCTCAGCTGAAAAATACAGCCAGCTTTAATGCAAAGAGTTTTTGATCTTGAACGCATCTGATTTGGCTTTATTTTTTTTTTTTTTTTGGTAACGGCATTTCTAATATAAACCTTCTGGGCTTGGGGGAAGTAATCTTACCGCTCCTGAGGCTTTCAAATCCCATTTTTATACATCTGGAGAAAATTTCAGTCTGCTGGGCATTGCAGAGAAAATAATTAGGACCTCCCATGACCACGAAGAGTATATCCAGTGGCCGCAGATCTTTACTGTTGTGCGTCTTGACTGAGAATGGTGAAGGAACTCAGAATTGACAGTGTCTAATTCAGCATAAGCAGTGAAATAGTAAAGCTTTGATAGTGGCCCAAAGTATTTTTGAGTCTGAAATAATGCTTTTTAGCTCTCCTTTTTTTTTTTTAATTTCAAGAACAACGGTGCCTCTGCAACAGTATTAACAGGTCCTTCTCTTAAGGCGGCCTTTCGAGGACTTCTGTGAAGCTCTGGACAAATTGTTGATCACTGCAATGGCTGCTAATACCTGCCAGTGGCCATGTTTGTGAGGATCCAGACCTCCCCTCTGTCTGCCTCCACAGAGCCCTCTCCTCTGCCTCCAGAAAAGCCTTTCCTGGGCAGGAGGTGGAGAGGGGAGGGTCTGGTCCTGGCTGCTGGGGTCGGAGTCGGGCAGGTGTTTGAATCGGGTGTCCCATTACTGCTCCCCTGAGGCAGCCACTTGGAGCTGGGGACTGGTAACTGGGGAGCTGCCTCAGTGGGAGGCCGGGTACCATGAGAGCAGAACTGCTTCCTGAGGAAATGTCAGTGTCCAATGCATTGGTTTGTCCGAGTTCTCACCTCAGCTGGGAGTGTGGAGCAGGAACTGGTGCCCTCTTCTGAAGGACTTGCCCATCTCTTGTGGGTATTCCATGTCCTGTGGCACAGAGAGACCCTGTGCTGGGGGACTTGTGCTAGTAGTGAGTTTGGGGGAGCGTCTTGAGGAACTTCAGCATCTTCTGGAGCCTCTCTGGATTCTGACGTGCCTCTGGACACAGGAGTTTTTCTGTCTGGAGTGTCTGACCCCAGAGAAAATGTCAAGAGCTTAAACAGTTTAGAAGTAATAAAAATGAGGCTGATGAGACCTAATGAGGCTTGGGGAGGGGCCTTTGGGGAGTAGACAGGGATCTGTGGGGAGAAGCTGGGCAGATGTCAAGGCCACGGAAGAGTTTCATTAACAGTGGTGTCTGGTGATTTTTTTTGCAGTGCTCTATGGAGTTATTCTTCAGAGGCATGACTACAGCAGGAGACATTCATCACACTGCAACCTTATCCCTTTCCCCACCCAGATGATTTCCTGAGCTCCTTCTAAATCTTCATCCTGACCTTTGTTTTGAACTCTTTAAATAATTGAGGGACAATATTGTCCTTCGTTCAGAAGAGCTATAATTTCCCTGGAAAGTGCAGTGAGTAGCCAGGGGATGCTTCACAGGGCACTCTAATGTCTGTGTTAGAGGGAACTGCAGTCATCTCTAATAGCATCGGAGAGATTTTTCCCTCCCACTTCAGAGCTAATTGTTGAGGAGAGTTTTAATGGTACCCTGAGTACTGGTTTGAACGGGGATGCGCGTCCTGTAGGGATGTGAATTTGGAGTTGGAATGTTTTGGTCTGATCGGGTTTTAAAGAATGTAATTTAAGCAATGTGCCTCCTCGCCGCCAGTCCCTGAAATACAGCCGCCTTGCTCCGATGAATCCCATGACGGAAGAACATTATCCCCTTGCAATTCGTGGAATGGTGCTGCGCGGGGAACTGAGGAGCTGAAAAGTACTTTCTCACGGCATCTCCGTGTAAGAGTTTCCAGCTGTCCAGCACGTGAGAGCCAGCTTCGGTCCTCGGGGGATCCAGAGCAGGGGGGACACTGTTACAGCAGCTGCTTTTCATTATCGGTTGGAGGCTCTTTGCAGCTGGATGGCCCCAAATTACAGCTACCAGACCATGATCAAATAGTTAATAATGCCTTTTAGCCAAAGAAAAAAAATCCCTAACCCACCCGTGTCTAGTTTAGGGATGAGTGGGTGTGGCGCAGCTGTCACACTGCTTGACAGTTTTTGTGGGGAGGGTGTTTCAGCTTAGTCCTTCAGACTTTTCCCTCTGGGCTTCTCCAGATGTTTATTTCTGATAATTCTTTGCATTAGGTGGAAATAACTGCTGAATCCAAAGACTTGCAGCCTTAGGATGAAGTCATGCGTTCACCATAGCTGTGTCTGGAGTGGTTTGGGGACTTGGGAGCCCCTGGTGGTTTGTTGTAGCCCCTGACCCCTTCCCTAGCCCAGTGGTGGAAGGGGCTGTGTGAGGTGGTGCTCTCAAAGGCCGTGGTGTCTGCCTTAGCTCAGTATTGTCACGCCTGATGGTAGTTAAATGCCTTTGATTTCTTATTTGCTATCTGTTTGTACTGCTAGAAAGGCTCGTGGGGGAGGTGTATGTGGGATCAGTCTATTCTGATGGAGGAACTGGGCTCCTTCTGCCTGCTGCCCTCCAGTCTCCATTATGGATCCAGTCGTGCCCAGAGAATGCAGCTGGTTGGGATGTAAATGGTTTTGCTCAGGGGTAGGAGAGTGTTGCTGGCTCTGGACACAGGGAATGAGTACCCGATGTGGTGCCCTTCATGAGGGCTGGGCACAGGGTGTCAGCGCCGGTATCACACCTGGAGCAGGCTCTTGTGGAAGGGGGGCCTACAGGGAAGATGGAGGGACACTGTCAGGGCACGCAGTGATAGGATGAAGGGTAGTGGTTTTAAATTGAAAGAGGGTGCATTTAGATCAGGTATTATGAAATAGATTCTTTCCTGTGAGGGTGGTGAGACACTGGCACAGGTTGCACAGAGAAGTTGTGGCTGCCCCATCCCTGGAAGTGTTCAAGCCCAGGCTGGATGGGGCTTTGAGCAACCTGGTCCAGTGGGAGGTGTCCCTGTTTATGGCAGCGGGGCTGGGACTGGACGATCTTTAAGGTCCCTTCCAACCCAAACCAGTCTGTGATTCTATGAAAGCTGCTTGTGATGTGTTGTAGAGCTTAAAGAAATGCCTGCAGCAGTATCAGAGCCACTGGCAATACATCTGAGCCAAAGTCAGATGGCTGGCTGAAAAATGTACTCCCTGCCATTCTTCCCACGCAAAACCTTTTTGGGGATTTACTACACAGGAGTGTCTCTCGTGCAGTGATGCTGCATGGTCGGGGTGGCCTCTTGGCTGTGGGTCAGTGAACTGTGGCGTGGCGGGGAGCAAGTGGATGATACAAGAGATGCGTGGGTGGAAAGGAGCTCCCTGGCCAGTGGCAATACATGGAAAGCGCAGGAAGTGACTGTGCTGAGTGCCGAGAAGGGCAGGCGGCTTCCACGTGGAGAGTGTGTGGCTGTTCGAAACTGCTGCTGGTTTGGAGGGGGTGCCAGGTGGCTGCAGGGGTCACCACTGCCCATGGTGGGGAGAAACAGTGATAGGAAGCAGCTTCCCAAAACCTGGGCTGCCAGCAGAGCCTCTCCTAAGATAGAGCTGTATCTGATGGGGTGGTTCTTGGTGCTGCTACCTTGGCAACATCATGTGGGTTTCTTCATGAATTTAACCCAAGGAGCAGGTGGCTCCTGAGAGCACCGGGGTGTGTGTGCTGGGGCTCACACCTGTCCTACAGATTCTGGCATCACTCTAAACAGCCTCCTGGCTCCTTAGCATCCAATTCTGCAAGAGAGTGTTCACCTGTTATTTCAAGTTGTGTGTGTTAGAAGTAAATGTGGTTTACAGGGTGGTGGAACACAGGAACACGTCCACGGAGGTGGTGGAGGCCCCATCCCTGGAAGCATTCCAAGTGAGGCTGGATGGGACTCTGAATGACCTGCTCTAGTTGCAGATGTCCCTGCTCTGTTCATAGGGGTTGGACTGGATTACCTTTAGAGGTTCCTTCCAACCCAAACCATTTTGTGGTTGTGATTCCATGACTTTGTTTCCTGCTATGGTGGGACGTCAGTCATGTGGGTTCCCGCTGCCCGAGACGCTTCCTGAGCCCCTGAGCCCAGTGCAATGGAGCGAGCAGGGATCTGCTGAGCAAATCCCAGGGGACCTCTGAAGGATGTGATTTTTGGGGGTAGCACCCCATTTCCTGCAGCCTGACAGCAAAGGAGCAAGTCCCTCCCGGGAACCTTGTCCAGCTGTGCACACATCTGGGCTGAGCACCTCTGGCAGAGGTGGTGCTGCGCTCCCCAGGGTAAGGGCTCCCTCCTGAACAGACCACTGCAAGGGTTCATTTTGAAAATGCTTTAATAAGGAAGTGTTGACAACACCGTTTTGCAAAATGTAAAGGTAACTATACAAATTCTTAATACAAAAAGAATAAATTAAAAGCAGATCTTTTTTTAATTCTGCAACTTTTTCTACAACATACATATTTTTTTCCTTGGTTACAGTTGAACAGAATCCAGTAAAATCATTTTCCATGCTCTAAAGTCAATTTCAGGAGAGACCTAATTTTTTTTCTTTTTTTTTTGTTCATTTTTTTTAAACTAGAGAGTCCATTTTACACAACTTGTAATAAAACTATTGACATTAATATATATGTAAAACTTTACATCTAGTTAACTAAGCAGTAACTGGTCATCTGATAGCACCTGAATGGGGATCGGCTATGCCTGAAACTAAAACTAATACAGAGTGAAAACAAATTGGACTGTTTCAACATTTTCAACACTCGACTGCATATAGTATCATTTCAAAATAAACCCTGCCTCCCAGCACGGCCCGGCACCTGCGCCCCACCCCGGCCCCCGCCTGAGCAGAGGGAGCATCAGCCGTGTAGACGAAGAACGCGGTTGTGGCTTTAGGTCAGGTGGAGCCTGGAAAAATAAAAATAAAAAAGAAGTACAGGAGGGGTTCCGTTGGTAGTCAAGTGCTCGTATATAATAGCTATGTAGGTCTATACCCCTCCGCGTTATACTTAAATATGTTAATCTCATATGATTAACATTTTATGTACATTTGTGTTTAATTGAATTGAGCTAAACAGTAAAACCTGTTTTACTTAATCTGTCTTTACTACCAGACTGGCTGCTCACGTGTGCCTTGACTGCAGAACAGAAAAGCAGAACACAAAGCAAAACTCAATCCGTTTCTAGGAAGCTTTTTCTCTACTTGAGCCTGTTTGCAATTCAGGCTGACCATTTATTTATTAATTTATCCCCCCCTCCCCCCAATTTCAGGGCTGCCACCTTTTAACCTTTGCTGCAAAACTGCAGATGGGGTCTTGGAGGAATTAATGTTTCTTCTTGTTGTGCCCAGAGGCCTCATAGTGCCACTGTTGTTGAATTCTTTTTAATTAAAAGAAGGTACACAGTGAAAAAAAAACAAACCAGCCAAACAACCAACTCAAAACCACTTACCAGGGAAATTAAAAAGAAAACAGACAGTTGCTCAGAGCCCCTAAAAATCCATGGGCTAAATTGCTGCTGCTTAATTTGGTCCTTATTTAATCCTTTCACTTTAGCTACCGAATCTTATCAATAAATGTCACTAATCGGTACTATCTCTTATCCAGCTAAAATTCCAATTAGGAGCTTGAAATAATTCCCATGTTAAAGACCCCAAAGCACAAAGAGATGGTGAAAACAGCATTTTGCAGGTCCAGAGAAAGGGTGCAATCTCACCACTCCCTGTCCTTCCAGCTGTCGGTTCCTGGCTTTGGTTACTGCCGAAGGGGGTCGTGCTCCCGGGGTGCCCCGCGGTGGAGCTCCAGAAGCAGGAGGCGCACGGCTGCCTTTAAAAGCCCCTCGCCAGTATAAAGAAAGTTGCGCCCTTTATTTTTTCCAGAGGGGTCATTCATTCATGCTTCGAACACAAAAGAGTTTCTTCCCGGCTCTGCTGTGGATTTCCCCGGATGAGCAACAGCCTTTGCTGCCCAGCGCTGTCCCCATCTCGGCAAAGCCACCTCCCCTGCCTTACTGGGGACGCCGGACAGCAGCTGGGCAGGCGAGTGCAGAGCACCCCGGCAAACGCTTCTGACACATGTTGCAGAAAGGTTTTTGCAGTAGCTGCTCTCATTACTCTATAGAAACCGCACCATCTTCCCCCGCCCCGTTACAATAACCCCATTCTCTTTAAAAGCCTGGAATGCAGTTTTCCAGCAATCTTAATCCCAAAAGGTGTGGCAGCCCCGCCAAGTTGCGCTGTTTAATTTTAAACGTTTTGCTCTACTTTGTCTGGTAGATGCCACTGTTATTCTTAGAACACACACACACGCACACTCGCACTCTTGTTGTTGTTGTTTTCTTAAACTAAAGCTAACTTCAGTTTCTGCTTTTCCCAAAGTAACCCCCTCCAGCCATTTCGTTTAATGCCTTTCCCATAGGAAATCATCGTTTGCACGCACAAACGGGGGAAGGCCGGGTACCTCCCCCCATCTCGTGGCAATAAAAACAGCGTAGCACCGCAATGAAGACTAGATGTGCCAGCTTCAACATCCACCTAGATTGTGCACGGGTTCGTTACAAAAGTGTCTTTGAGGCCTTTTAAAGTTCCATGGCTTGACGTGTATAAAGCATTGCTCAAAAGTACGTGTAAACTTGCAGCTCCTTCCGTGACGCTCTCGGACGATTCCTTTTGGTTTCAGCAGGCAGCACTCGCTTGCGTCCCAACACCCAACGTAGTTGCTTCTCTTTCTTGCGGTCGCTTCTGGCAGTGGGAAGATTTGCGTGGTCTGCTGCCGGCTGTTCGGCTCCCGCTGTGTTCCCGACAGACCGGTTCTCCCACACCGCCGCACGCCCGGCGACGAGCCCTTTGCTACACTGGTGCTAACGAAGGAAGATGAGCGGAACGGGTATGTGACTGCAGCTTTCCTGTGTCAGTCAGACTGCGATGTGCTTTCCCTCTCATGTCATGTTAACGCTTTGTGCAGACGTCAGTCAGAGCTTACTGGCTGTAGCTGTTTGAAGAAGGGTTCTTTTTGGCAATTTTTATCTTCATCGGGGTACTAAAAGACAACCAGGACAACCCCAACCTCTCTATGTATCGATGCCAGCCACAGAGATGCTGTGAGTACCAGTACTCACCACTGCTTCAGGTAATGCTTTTGTAAACCTCGTTTGTCCAGTTTCATAGTAGCTTGTAGACAGCGATGCTGTGACACCAGCCCAGGCCGCCAGCGTGTCAGCACGGGGGGTCACTTCACGTGCATGTAGGTGGGCTCAAGGCAAGGAAGGAAACGCTGTTATACAGGAGGTGGCCGTGGCTGCCGTTGAGTTGTAACAGAGAGATGTTCTTGTAGCTACAACTGATGAGCAAACCCATCCTGCCGACATTGTGCCGATCTTTGGCAGCGCAGCTCTGACTGCAAGACTGACGCATATTTGAAGTGACAGGGTTTTACTGGTTCAGGACTTTGATGCCCATTGCTTGGCCTCTGTCCCATTTTGCCCCTCCCCACCCCCCCTTTAAACTAATGCTCTGTTGGCTTCAGATCGCAGGTCATGAAATCTTACTGCTGTTACCTGCCATGGACCAGCAAGATTTGGTGCAAGCCTTCAAAGGCTTCCGTTGTTTCAAAGGAAGATAATTTTTTAACTTGCCGCGTGACTGTTAAGGTGGCTGCTCATCCGTGGGCGTGGGAGGGCCGTGCACCAGCCTGGCGCTGGGATGCGCTGCGGTCCGGCGGCGTGGCGGTGGGTGTCTCGGGGCTCGTATGGCGTCTTGAATTGCATCGTGAGAAAAGTGCTTAGAGTTGAAGCTGGTGCTGGGTGACAGTGCATCTGGGTAAGGCAAATGAGAGGCAGTGAGGTGATCTCAGAATGGCATTGATGTGATTATCTTGAGGTCAGGGGTTCACACTAGAGTCCCAGGCTTGGCTTTTTCCTGCCCATACCACTGGACATCTGCTAATTCTGGATAGAGGGGAGAATCCAGGAAACAGCTATCGTTGTAGCTCCTGCAGGAGAAAGGAAACTTTGTTAGGACAATGAGGGCTCCTGGGAAGTTCAATTGTGAGCATTAAACATCATATTACAGGTGGGAAGGAATGCAGGGTATTCACAGAACCCTCTGTGCTCTGCAGGTACTCCCCAGAGCTGAGGTCTGGGGTGGGCTGAGCATGCAGGACCCTGCTTTGACCCAGTTTGCTCTTGCCCAGCAGCCCCATTCACCCCAGCAACATCCCTGGTGTGAAGAGGCAGGAGAAAGCCGAGTTCCAGCAGCCTCCCCAGAGTTCAGCTGATGCCTGGCGAAGGTGCCGTGCTTTCAGCCAGCTGGCCAGTAGCAGAGGCTTCCTGAAGGGGATGTGCTAGACCAGAGCTGAGCAGCTGCTGCAGGGTGAGAGCTTGTGGTTGACCCCACCAGCTGTGTGCATCCCATCACAAGTGGTCCCAGAACTCCTTCACTTTCTCTGTGTGTGGCCTCTCCCCTCTGGGGGTGCTGCAGCAGCTCTGCCTTGCCTAACGGGCTCTGTCTTGCTCTCCTGACCGGTAGTAAGCTGGGGTGCTCTCCACGGAGGAAGTCCTCAGAGCAACCCTTGCAGACACAGATGGCATCCCTCAGTGGGAATGTGTAAGGAGGAGGGTGGTGGCACTTTCCTACAGCACTTCTGCTTTGGGCAGAGGCTTGTGCATCACCCAGCAATCCCACAGATATATTTGCTAGGAAGCAACTGGTGAGAGGGAACCAGGTCCGATGTGGAAAGGACGGTGTTTTGTCGTAGGTAGCCTAGTCCTCATCTTGACAAGCTGCTGCTGCTTCTGCTGCGTAGCTTTTTGTTTGCTTGCACAGAGCAGATGAGACACTTCATGGGAATTTTCTGTGCTTTTTCTCTTAAAGCTCCAATCAGAGCTGGCTCTGGGCTGAGTCTGGGGAGCTCCTTGCCAGAGGAGAACACTGAGGTCGAAATCTTGTTGATATTTTGAAAAGTGACTGCTGGATCTGCATAATAATATTCAGAACTGACGTCTCTCCCTCACACTTTGATTTGAATCAACTTCCAAACTAGAGATTGTTTTGAGGCCAAAAGTGGGAGCTATATTTTCTTTCTCTTTCCTGTGAGATTCTCACCCCTTCCTCAGCTCCCTCCCTGCCTTGCAGGACTGATCTCACTTCTGATGCAGTCTGGCAGTTCCTGCTTCCTCTGTCCTGTTTTCTACCTGGAACCGGTGTCTGGGAGCAACCTGAGCAAGGGCATCACCATCTGCATGTTAAAGAGATTTTTTTTTTTTTTTTTTCCCCCAGCTCTGTGCTGGAGTACAAAGGTTTATGGGTTATCTCTAGAAAGCTGGGCTTGAAATACTTGACAGATGCCAGCTGTGAATGGTTGTAGATTCAAATGAGACTGTCAGACAGCGACAGCAGTTTAATTAAAATAGAAATACTCT
The DNA here is from genome assembly GCA_027560015.1 of Chloroceryle amazona. Lineage (NCBI taxonomy): Eukaryota > Metazoa > Chordata > Aves > Coraciiformes > Cerylidae > Chloroceryle > Chloroceryle amazona. The sequence continues at coordinate 27,097 of JANHFX010004279.1, forward strand.
GAGGGTTTCTTTTGTTCCCTCCACCCTTCCCCCTCTGTCTTCCCACAGGAACGGGGCCAGGGCTGCTCCTTGTTCCATGAAACCTCACCGCTGCCAGCGGCCTCTGCTTCCCACTCTGCTCTGTGGTGGGGAAAGGGGAGAGAGGGCTGCTCGGTGCCACGGCTGGAGCACTGCCGGGAGCTCAGTGGAGGTCCTCTGAGGCCCCTGTTCTCCCCAGCTTGTCTCCCCACCACGCTGCTCTACCATTCTCCCCACAGCACTTTGCCCAGGCTGCTTTCAAAGGTCCCCAGCCATAGATCTGTCGCTGCTGCCTGCTCTCTGTGCCTGTCCAACCTCCACAGGAAGGCAGGGCGGGCTGGCCCGAGGGCCACTTCCACAGGGGAAAGCGCCACGGCTGCAAGCGTGCTGAAAAGGCACAGAGAGGGCTTCGAGATGCTTTCAGGTTGTTCTTCCGTGAGCTGAAGGAAGCCTTGTTGCCAAAAAAACAGGCACACAATTAAAAGGGCTGCTCCTGGGGGACAGCGGGACGCCGGTTACTCGCGGTGCGTTCAGGGGCTGTAAGGCAGAAGGATCAAAGAACAAAACGTTCCCTTACTATACCTCTATTCATCAGTACTTTGGTGGGTTGGAGACTGAGACTCATCCATAGTGGGTGAGTTGTCTGTTGCTTCTCTGAACAAAGGAGAGCAAAAAAGGAGGAAAGAGGAGAGAGGAAATGTTAAAGAAAAGAAGTGACACAGACATTGTTACGAGCTTATTAATCCGGTGGGGAATCAAAATGATGAATCATCTTTAGAAAAAGTTAGTGACACAAAAACATGTTGTGGAGAACTGTCAATCTTTTGAGTAGTGCCTGCTCCGGTGAGGGGAATTTGTGTCATGGCAGACTTCTGCTCCTGCTGTATTTACACATATGCCTTGGTGTTAAGCTTGGGCATGAAATAAGTGCTAGCCTGTCTCCCAGTCTTTTTGCACTGATTGTTTGTGGAGGGCCTAAGCTGTAACTCTGGGTAACTTCACTTTTACCAGCTGAGAATTTGGCTCAACACATTTTTGCTATGAGAGACCGGCAGCAGCAGTTTTCTTGAATGGGAAAATCAAAGAAGTTGGGCTTTTCCAAACAGATTTCTCAGCTGGCTGCTCAGTACTTGTGATCATCATTGGTGATATTTAGAGCTGGGATGGAGCCTGAGATTTGAGTCCAGACTCAACCCCTTAACCGTGGGAATTTCCATGTACAGCCAAGGCAGCTGCCATTTCGCCCATCTTGGCTTTCTGTGAAGTGGAGCTGGAGGCACACGCAAAGACCGTGAGGCTGGAGGTCAAATACATGAATTTAATATCCAAAGTAGGCCTAAGGGGCTTGTGGTTATGGGTCTCCTCGTCTCTGTTTTAAAATGTAGTCACAAGCAGCACTGGATTAAAACCAGAGGTCAAACTTGGTCATAGGTGACCGGAAGAAATTAAAGAGCATGAGATTTTCCAGTGGCTGAACAGTGCAGTGTTTGAAAAGTTACCAGACCCAATTCACAGCTCAGGGAATCATACTCGTTTTCCTCCTCTAGGGCCTACATTATTTTGAGGACTGTAGTCTGAAACTTTCTAGCTGATCTCAACAAACTCAATGTAGATGCAAAAAACTGGGATGTGCCAAGTTAGACGGGATCGGGAAGTGATCTTTATTTCATGTGGCAGGACATGTTACAGGAGATTGCTCGAGAATACCCAGAGTAGCTTGCAAAAAAAGGCTTTTTGTTTACTCCTGGAACTCCCTGCCACACAAAGAGGTGCCAAAGAACCCAATCCCTATACTGAGTAATGGCTACCTGCACACAGTGACTCACTCGTGCTTTGGTGAAGCACCTTAAGTAAGTGGTAGCTGAAAAAAAATGCTCTTAATTGTCATTAGACACATTGCTGGTGAAAAGCCAGCAGAAAAATGTGGTCACTGCACACACAAATATGGCAGGCACCTAACCTTGTCCTTCCAACAAAGATATCCTTGGTGTGGACAGCCAGTGTGATGGTCGCCAAGAACCCGATGGGCTGTTTTGTCATATGGAACACTGAAGGAAGGAGACTGTCTGTGGAGGAAGAAACTTCTTTCCCTGTGGATCCAGCCCTGCCTGGAGCAGTGCCAGGCCTTGGCCAGCCTCAGCTATAGCTCCACTGCTACGAGAGCATGGGTGGGAGGCTGGAAAGGCTCTGTGTGGGTGTAGGCTCTGGAGCAACTGGAAGATGTTCCCCACAGCTGTGATCTCCCTTTGCTCATGTACAGGGAGATTTTTCTTGCAGTTATGGAGCGAGGTGAATCCTCTGACATGATCCCACAGATACTCACCCAGTCTGCCATGCGAGAATATGGTGGGGACTGCCCGGCGGCGTGGCTGCTAATTCACTCGATGGTGTTGAACTCCTCTGGCTGTGAGGTAAGGCAGCTGAAAAACAACCAAAGGGTGGAGAAAAAAACAGTGAGGTGAGGGCACAAGGGTCAGGGCAGGTCAGAAGCACCAGTTGGTCAGACCAGCAGAAGCGTGTCCAGCTGTGAGTAAACACAGCCTGGGAGTCAGACCTCATCCTGTTCCTGGATGGCTGTGACCAAACGTGGCACAGGAGCAGCCAGCCCTCTGCTGACACTGCTGCTTGGCCCAGGATGGATCTGTCCTCAGCTCTGCAGGAACGCTTTGTTTCAGCCCAGCCTCCAGACTCTCCTGAACCTGTCTGGGAAACACCACCCTTCTCCGAGCATGAAAGCTAATTGGTTTTGCTGCTGCCTGGATGGGCAGCGCTGGCTGCACATCTCCACAGGACCTGAACTGGAGGAGCTCAGGCTGTCAAGCTCAGCCTCCTGCTTCCAGGGGAGGTGGGAGATGCTCCGTGTCCCCAGATGCTAGAGCTGGCAGCGGTGGGAGTCTGGGTATGTACACTGCTTCATGTGCAAAGGAGGAGATAGCTCTGAAGATTTCAAAAGCTACAACTACCTTTTGCTGCGTGTTTGTAAAGAACAAGTTTGGCTTTGATGACACTACTACAGGACCAGAGGAAGGATCATCTTCAGTGAAGACAGAATCAAGCTGGACTAAAAATGTACCATTGGCAGTGGTTCTCGGAGGAGTTTCCCTAGGGAGGGTGCAGCTAAGAAATCCACCTGACCAATCTTTCCTCCCCCTCGAGTCCATACCATGCTGACCCTCTGAATTTAATCTATGCCTAGAAGTCTGATCCTCTTTGAAGGATGGTGTGACATCCAACAGACACACCAGTTAGGGCTCATCAGCTAAAATGATGGATGTTTCTACCTGGCACCCCGTTCTGTGCTGTTAAATCCTTTAGCTGCTGCCAAATGACACTTGAAAAGAAAAACAAATTTTAATCTGCTCCTTGGAGCCGCCAGCCCCTGAGGTCAGTATCCTCCCACAGATGTAACTGGGAACTGACTCTGAATGCAAACTAACCTGTGCTGCCAACTGGTCACAACGAGCTGTGATTTCTGAGCACACTTACCACAGTGCTGCCCAAGTATCGTGTTCAAAGACCCAGCTGGGTGGGGGAATGGACAGATGGACAGTGCTTTTTATGTGCTCTCCCCTCAGCCCTGCCATTTTCCCTTCTAGATTACTTAACTGAACTGGTACAGTTCCCAAAGCTAAGCAAGGCAAAGCTTGCCCGTGTTCAAGAACTTTCTATGGCTGGGTGGAACACACGTGTCCATTAATCAAAGGGGGAAAGACAGATTTTCACATGGAGACACAGGACCATTCCAGCAGCTACTCAGTTGTGTCTTGGTCAACATCTGGACTTCTGGAGCACTGGCATCACACATAAATTTGGGCAGCTGCTGGTGGCCCACGAGGAGCCTGGTGTCAAACCACCTCTCTGACCCCATGCTGGAAGTGACAGTGAGTACAGAGCC
>JANHFX010004282.1:0-46960 GCA_027560015.1 Chloroceryle amazona
ACTCAACCCCCTCCCTGGGCAGGCTGTTCCAGTGCCTCACCACTCTCTGTAAAGAATTTCTTCCTAATATCCAATCTAAACCTCCCCTGCTGCAACTTCAGAGCATCTCCTCTGGTTCAGTCAGTAGTTACTAAGGAGAAGAGGCCAACCCCTGCCTCTCCACAACCTCCTTTCAGGTAGTTGTAGAGAGCAATGAGGTCCTGCCTCAGCCTCCTCTTCTCCATACTAAACATACCCAGCTCTCTCAGCCTCTCCTCATATGACTTGTTCTCCAAGCCTGTCAGTTCTCTCAGCCTTTCTTCATGGGAGGGATGTTCAAGTCCATTTAACATGGACTGTTGAGTACTGCCCGTTTGTAGAACTTGTTCTTCAGTGTGTGGTGGGGTAAATACTGGCATGAAAAGGTACAGAGCTGCCTTGGGCTTTCCTGTGTTGTTGCTGAGTTATACATCAGGGGATGTGGCCGTGGTGCCTGGTTCAGAGGATTTTAGTGAGAGGTGGTTAAAACATAGGTATGTGTTTTCATCTTAATAAAAACATATTTAGCTGTTTCAGAAACTTCTACTAGGTCTCAAAACATAACAGTATCAAAACATAACAAACATGTAAAAGCTCAATTCTCTTGTAATGAATTTCTCTGTAGAAGTCAATTCCCGAGACTGGGCAGAGGCATAACATTGTCAGGTTTTATCCCTTAATAATGGATAATGTATCAAGATCGTATATTTTTAAGGGTCTGTTGAGATTGTTTTAATCGAATGCCTTTCCTCCAAGTTCTGTACACCAGTTAGAGGCTTCTCTCACAGGAGAGAGGGGAGCAGTGGAGGTGCTTTACCAGCTGGACTACAGATGAAGAATGCACTGGGAGCTTAATCACAGTCATGCTCTAAACATTCTTCTTCTGTCTTCAAGTGTGCAGGAAATGGCAGTGTCGAGGGGAAGGAGGGTTTGTGTGGAGAGAAAGTATATACCTATAAAAAACACAGCCTGTGGCTATGTGAGGAGGATTCAACAGCTCAGTTGCAAAGTATTTTTTTCAGTTTAATTTATTTTGGAACTTTTAAATATTTGTGTCATTCATCATCCATATACCTTCTAAAATTAAGTGTTCCTGAAACTTGGGTGTATTAATTTGAGACAGAAGGCTAACTTTCTTATTTAGATTAACTACTGTTTTATTAAACCAATACACAGAGAGGGTGGAGGTATACACAAACTAAAAGAAATATTCATTTTGTTGAACCAAGCTGACAGGCCATGATTACAGATCATCTATTTTTGTGATGCAAACTGGAAATTAATATAAACAGTGTGGAGCAAGCCAGGCTTATGTTTTGCTTGGTTTTGATAGGAGCTGTGTGGAAGGGATGTCTCTGTAAATCAGCTCCAAGATTTATTCAGTGATGTCCTGTGAAAATAGTCCAAGTCACGTCAGTGTTCATTTCTGAAAGTGTAACATTTTGCTCTTAAGACTTAACTTTGAAACGGGGAATACTATAGCAGCTTGCATTAATTGTTGAATGTGATGGAGTGTACACTGTGTATAAAATCCAGCATGCCCTGAACATCATATCCGATAACAGATCAAATTCCAAATATGTAGAGAGTGGGCAAACCTTTCTGACGACAGTATGAGAAATCCTGTGGTAGTTACAGCTAGAACAAGCTGCTAATATGCATCTGAGCTCAGGAGATATTAAACTATATATAGATTCTGCTATTCCTAACAGATTGTTGTTGAGATACCTGACACATTTTTTGATGTTACATGCATTCAGAAGAGCTGAGCTTTACATAATTTCTGGTTAGTGTTAGGTATGTGAAAACATATTAAAATGAGTGGCCTAGTTAGGAAACTCTGTCACATCCGCATTGAGGCAGTTTTGAAGATTTCTGTCAAAGATGCAGAAACTCTCTAGACGAGCGGCGTTCTTTACATTGCTGGTGAATTCAGTATGGTTGCAAACTGCAGCAAGAGGTGATCTGTCCTCCGGGGAATCACTGGAATGAGAGCAACTGAAGTGTGTTCCCTGTTTGCTGGTGTTAATCTGTCCAGCCAATACTGCCCCAGCTCTCATGGGCACTGGAAAGGAAAGCAGAAGGACCACAGTCCTGGTAGCTACACATGAGTCACAGGAGAAATCGCGTTCATTTTAGCAGCCTTTGGCTGAAGGCTGCCCGGTGCAAATGGCCTTCAGAGCATTCCTCAGGCAAACTCCAAACAGATGTGTGAACATGTGTAGGCTGAGAGCTTTTGGAGCCTTGGCTGTTTCTCACATTTGCTTAGTTGAAAGGCAAAGAGAGAAGTTGGTGCCGAGGCAGGGATTCTCTCAGATTTTCTGCTCTGGATTCCAGAGTGAGGATGGACTTGGATGGGGTGAGGGGAATGGGATGTAAATGTGCACTGTTACTATGACTGATGGAGTCTGTGCTTGCTCTTCCTATGCTTCTCTTACTGCTGGAGGTGTGCACAGGGCTTTTGGCTGCACAGGTCCAACTGGTTCATAGCAAAAGAGATGCAGAAGAATACATCAAAAGGGCGAACTATTTCTCTCTAACAACCTACTAGGAAATTGTGGAATCTCTTTTGCTCAAGTTTTTATTTTTAGCTTGTTCTGCAAAATGAAAAGCCACTGAAAATAGGGTTATCTTATTCAAAATATTTAGTGTTTTCCCTTATCTGTTTTTGTCTGTAATTTCCAGTATTTCACAAACTCTGGCTAGTAAAGCTGAGGATTATTTTTCATCTTGTCCTTAGAACAGTGTATTACGACTGTGATTACAGCTCGAGGATTACTTCGGGTTTTCAACACCTGAAATCTGTCTAAGTTGACCTTCCTTTTTAATTTGGCTATTCCATTGCACGTGTTTAGGTGATGTAATAGGTCATACGCTGTTCAACTATTTCGAGGTCTTTATGTCTACTTATTACCTTCTAAATACCAGCGTGGTGGTTCTGTTCTTTTTTGTCAGGGGGTATTAGTCATAGTAGTTCAGATCTAACCTTTAGCGTCAAGACAAAACTGTTCCATATCTTTTTTTTTTCCCCCCTTTCTGGGAAATAGCCAGTGCAAGTGCTCCTGATCACTAGACGAGACATGTTACTGAAGCAGATGGAGCTTTGTTTTTCCTTCTGGATATCTATGTCTGGCAGAAATGCTTTCAGAGGACTGTTGCAATCTATTTAGTTGCCATCTACAACCGTTTCCAATTTAGCCGTGTATGGTTTTTCTGGTTCCGTACTGAGGCTTTCCTCAGCTTAACTACTCCAGTGTCCTTTTGACATCTCCTATCTTTTACTCTATAGAGTAGAATAATAAAACCGTTTAACTCTTGAGATCCACCTGACTTCTGATCACAAAATTGTGTTCATAATGATGCAACTGTGACAGCAATTTGCTCTTGAACATTTGCACTGTTACTGTGATTAAAGTTCCATTTTCAGAGAAAAGCATCTGAAAATAATGCAGTGTAATTAGGAAGCCACTAAGTAGCAGCCTCCTCTGCTGAAAAGCTCCAATTACTAGTGTGTTATAGGAGATTTGTTCAATTTTAACTGTAACAATAAAAGTATCACCAGAAAATGGTAGTCACAGAATGTATTTTTGCTGGAGAATAATTTTGAGTCACTAACAGAACTTTTAAGTTGAAAAGCAGTGACTGTGAGCTCTTGAGTTTTAGAAACCATTTAATTTGGAACTCGGTCACAAAAGTGTCAGATTTGGGAGTGGATGATGCAGAGGTTGAGACATTGCAGTTTTTTATCTGAGTTGAACATAGTTGCTTCAGGAAGCCAAGGACAATGAAGTGTCTTTAACAGTCACTGTCAAAGCTGCTGCAAAGTGGCTGTGGCCAGGGGCAGGCAATGGTGGTGGAAAGTGCATGGCTGGGTCTCCACGTCGGCTCCTGGTGTCCCCGTTTCATGTGGAGTAGGTGTGCTGCGTGGCATGGGCTCATCGAAGAAAGGTCTGAACTGTCTCGGAGAACCTCTTTATCTGCTCTGTGTAGCTGCAGCCACACTCAGGTCAGCAATTTCCAACTGTGCTTCCATTATCTCCTTAAAGCTGGTGTGTGGCTATGTGGGGCAGAGGGGAACCGCAGTGGTCAGTGTTGAGGGGTCCTGGGTGTGTCCACACCCTGCTGAAGAAACAACTTACAGTGCTCCGAAGGGTCTGTTCTTGGAGGAAATGATGCTGACGGTTGTTTGATAGATAATATTCAAGATCCTGAACTTCTCTTGCGTACCTGACTGGTGGTGGTTTTGTCAAGATGCCATTCTTAACAGAAGTGCCGTTTGGGTGTAAGCTTGTAGTTTGTCCTGACAGTGAGCAGATGGATGTTTGAAGAAAAAACACTTGGTTGTGTGTTTATTTACTTGGGATTGCCATCTCTAATCCAAAGCTGTACTCTCATCTTAGTTTCCCACTGAAACAGTGAGATAGGAGAAAGTTGCAGTTCCATTTTCAGATTTGGGCAATTAGCTGATGGGAAGAGTTGTTCTAGGAGACAGTTTAAAGGGTTGTTCAAGAGCTTGTAAAATAAAACCACACCTACACAGAGACATGTACATGGACTCGCCCTGTATCAGTCAGGGACAGAGACCTGGGGGAGCCAGCGTCTGATCTTGGGGTCTTCTTCCCCAGGCATTATGCCAGGGAATCTGAGTATGTAGGCAGCCTGCATCCCACTGGGATGCAGCTCCAGCCACCCCAGCGGAGCCCAGTTGAAGGTGACTGTCCCTCTGTGGTGTTCTTATACCCGTCCCAGCCAAAAAACCCCGAAAACTGAAACAAAACTGGGAGGTGACTCGTTGAAATGCAGCCCCCAGTTTCGAGCTAGCATGTTGACTTGCCATGTTGGGAGCCTGAACTTGGACTGTACCCACTGTGTCTTAGAACAGCTCTTTTGCTCTTGCTGTGACAAGTTAATTAAATTGTTCCATTTAAATTCCTGCTCCCATCTTTTGTCTGGCCTGAATGTACTCGTGAAATATTGCCAAATGTGTTTTGCGTGTCCATTTTAACAGGAAAAAACCCAGTAGCTTTGACAGCTTAATGTTTGCAGTTAGCAGGAGGTTTGTTTGATGTTCTGTGGTAACAGCAAATTCCCTGAAACTATTTTCTACTCAGCTTGTTGATGTGTTTACTTGGGTCGGAGGCATACAAATGGTTTGCAGTGCTGGTTGTCGGGCTCCCCCAGGAAAGCAATACATGCTCAGTGCAGGCATCAGATCCTGCTTGGATGCACAGGTTTTTTTAGACAGAAGGCTCACATTGTCTTTCATGTTGTATAGGGTATAACTTGGCTTCGGAGAATATTTTCTGAGCGAGAAAATAGTAAGCTGTGTCAAGATTCATATGAGTACAATGTCTATATTAATATTAGGACTTTGTGTGGACTCTGGCACCCTCGGACCTTTTGTGCGAACACGTCATTAAGCCATTCAAAGATGTGATTTTTGCTGAGTATTGAACTGTACTTCAAGTACTATTAGACAGTAATAAACAAAAATTATTCTGAATGACAAAAACAACGTATAATTCAAGGAAGCTGATTTTGAGGAGGTAACAAAAAAAAAACCCTTTTGCTGAAATATCCCATGATGCTTCAAGAAAATCAGATGTAACGAAGGATTGAGTTATAACCTATTGTATCTTTAATCCCTGCTTAACATTTCAATAAAAAGAACATTTCTCTATTGAGAAATTAAATGCTCTATATTTACATTTTCTTTATGAAACGAGAAGGAATGAAGTCATTCCACTGCATTCTCTTTTGCTTGACTGACATTTGATTTCACACTCTTTAGTCAACTCATGAGTTGTATTTTCCATAATAAAAAGAGATTTGTTTTCCTTTGCATGCTTAAAATCCATTGCTTCCCTTGGATCTTCAGCCAAGGATTGATTTTTGCTGTGGTGTTTTTTCTTTTGTGTTTCTTTCTTTTCTGCTTTTTTTTCTTTTGTTCCCTTGTTCTCCTGTTCTTGTTCATTTGTTCTCCTATTCTATTTTCATTCATTCTCCTGTTCTTTTTTGTTGTTATTGTTGGGAATCTTTTCTTTTTAATTTCTGGTCATCTTTTTTTTGTTACAGACTCTTCAGCCAAGGTTTTTTATTTTTTGTAGTGTTTTTCTTACTTATATGAAGTTGTCCTACTAAACTTTTTTTTTGAGAATGTTTAAGACTACTGTCTTTATCATAGCACTAAGAGAGCCTAAGCAGATGTTATAAAGCACTTTGATCTCTTTTACGCCAAGAAATTTAGTGGCGGTGATCTAGGCTTCCAAGAGGCCCTAGATACATACTTTTGAAATAGTTTGGAGTTCAGACCAGCCTTTCAGCATCAGAATCTGGAGGACAACTATTTTTTAGCCTTTATAACCGCTGTAGAAGTGTTTTCAGCTGGCCCTTTATGTTGTGGAGGTTTTTCAGCTACACTTTTAGATAGAACTGGGGTGGGCATGACAGTGCACAATGCAAAATTTCTACGTCAGAGGGATTTTTGGGTTGTTTTGAATTTTATTTCTTCACAACTTGAGACCTGTAGTGCTATCAGAGCTGTCCTGTTCACATAGATGAGCTTGTTGTTTCTTAAGGTGTACCAAACTTAAAATCTACAACACCCTGTATTTGATGTTTAAATGGGCAAGAGGCCCTAAGTGAAAGCACTTAATCCTCCTCTAAGAACTGTTAATGCCTGTTGACATAAATGAGTATTGAGGGTTCTCAGCAACACTGAGCTGACATCACCACAGCCAGAGGCCTACTTTAAACAACTTTATTTTATTCCTACTTATGCCTCAGGTGTGGAATCTGGATAGAAGCTGTTGTGATTTCATAAACTGTATTTTTAAAAGGACACTTTCTTGCTTCTGATTTATTTACCCTTCATGTCTGCTGTCTTCACAGGGACTTCAGCAAACTCTTTTCATAACCAATCTCGGACTCTTTCAGAATATTTTATTGTCACTTCCTCTAATGAACCAGGAATGCAATATTCTTGTTCTCTTTGGAGGAACTTTATGCAGAGTACAATAATCATCTCTTTGCAGAATCATTTTATTAGTGTTTCTATTGCAGAAAGTTTCCATTGCCCCTCTTTTTAGAAATTACATGAAGAAACTGTATCTGAAGAGATATTCATAGAAGCATAAAAAAGTAGATTTGAAAACTAATATTCACCCACTAGGAGAATGTTTGCATCTTTTCTCTTTTCTAAAATTAGATGCTGTGAAATATGTGGAGAATTGAGTACAAAACCTCTTCTGCTCCGTTCACGTGCTTTGGTTAGACTACTACCCCTTTCTGTTCATGTACTTGGAGAAAGCAAAAATGTCGTGATACCGCTGTAGACAGTTATGAACTGGTTTGCTTCAGCACATTAATATTTGCAAAAATAGACAGGCGAAGGGACTCTGTGGCATGGGCCCTATTTTCATAGAGGAGATTCATGTGGTTACATGTAGAACTTTGGTGCGGAAATACAAGAACAGAACAATGAATTACTAGTGCTAGTCTTTGGACAGAATCCTGAGTGCAAGAAAGGGACAAAGCTTGTAATGGGACAAAAGTGTATGGAGAAGCAGCTGAAATGTTTTTCAGAGTCTACTGTAGAATCTCGGAGCACTGGGAAGAGATGCCTGAAGTATAGTCAACAAGAAACCAGCTGTAAGCTGCTTTTGTTTACACCAGGCAAACAGCAGCTGAGAAAAACACCTGGTTGTTGGATTTGGATCTCTCTGCTTATTTTAATTTTGGCCACATCAGAGGCTTCCTGTCAAAAAACAAAGTTAAATGTGGAATATCCAAGAATCTCACCAAATAACAGCACTACATTTGCATGGAAGAAAAAAAATTTGCAGGACACAAGTACTGTTAGAAACACTGATGAAAGTACAACAGAGCTTTTATATATTTCTCTCCTGACCCCTTCTTGGTATTGTGGTTTGAACAGAATGAGTAGAAAATGTGTGAGAGAAGTCTGACTGTGACAGGTTTCCAGCACCTTTGGGACTCTCTTTGGGGCTTCAGAAATGTACGTTGAACTCAGTGTTTTGAACCAAGACGTTTGTAACTTAATGACTTCATTTTTGTTTAACAAAGGCTCATTTTATATGGAAATACCTGGTGAGCTCCAGTCAAATCGTGTGTGTGCTGGACAGCTGGTTGAATGAATAGCTCTTCCACGTGAGGTTGAAGTCTTGCTTCTGCAGCTGATTCTCTCTGGCTTTACTGCAGAGGCTTCCTTTGGGGTACTCTAGTTCTGATAACCAAAAGGCATAGAGAGCTCCTAGTTTTATAAAGCAATTGCCTACTTCTCCTTCCTCCAAATAACACTTGGGAATGATGCATTACAATATGTAATTTGATATTCTTTTGACTGAATAATGCAAGAAGTGTTAAGTGTGACTTAAAAGATGCAAATGAGTGGAAGATGCTTAGAGTATATGTTTTAGTTTCTTGGAAGCAGGGTAAAAAGATGTAGTTTTCTGTGAGATAAATGCTGTGGATTATTGCATCCCTCTAAACCCATAGCAGGAGACTGGAAATAAGGGTCTGCAGAACCAGCTGAAATTGGAAGAGCTTCAGCACCCTAAGATGATGGAGAAAGGGTGTTTGGCAGAACTGGTGTAGTTGCAGTTTTTGAAGTGGTAGTGTTAGGCAATGCCCACCCCTTCAGTGGGCTTTGCAATTAATATTGTCTTTTCTTTTCCCCTTGCCATTTTTCTTTGATTGTTTCACAGAATTTAGGATAAGTGTTCTGATCTCTTAGCACAAATGCTCTGCCATTTTGGTGTTGAGTGTGAAGTGGCTGTTGAATCCATGTGACCAGTTACTCGGGTTATCCACCATCTTTTAGTTTTCTCTTATGCCATACCCTGTGACCCCTTGTGGTGACAAGAACCTGTGAGTGTTTTGTAGGAAGTCTCATCAGCACTCTTGTTGTTGTGACCACGTAAGGGATCAATGCAGATGCTGTAGCTGTTTGCTGCAGAGAACTGGAACAGTTCATCTGGTTTCTGTGGTGGGATACAGACGTAGTAGAAGGACACTTTGGTTGAAACATCCATTCAAGTGTTGAAACAAACTGAAATCCAAATTACACATCTTATTAATATAAGAGTCTGTAAACAACAATTTCTCCTCTGAAGCAGTCTGACATTGTAGGTCTGAGCTTTACCCTAGCCCTTCGCATCCTGAATCGTATTGTTATTTATGATTAATAGATTGTGTTAATTTTATCTTTAGGAAAACAAGATTAATTTTTTTTAGAGTAAAGTAGCATCTAGTATCAATATTTCAGAGGAAAAGGTAGACTTCAGAAATTGAATCTCATGTAACACCTCCATGTTCAGTGAACAAAGGAAACAGCCCTGTTTCAAATCATTTCAGTGAGAGCAGTCCCAAGGAAACAAAAATATATTGCTCATTTGCAGCCCTTGTTTGAGGGAAATGGGATGTTGTTGTACAGTAGCGCACATTCAGAAAGGGAGATGTTGAATGTTTGACTCTCACAGTGTTCAGAAGGCAGGCAGCAGAACAGGCAGGGCCTGGGGTTTGTCAGTGTGCTTGCGAGAGCCTTGACCTGCTGCGGGCAGAGACCCTTTGTGCAGTTGCCCATCAGAGCCATTTTGTTCTATGGATGCAGGAGGGAGAGCAGCTGAAGGACCCAGCAACCACCAAGTAAAACCTGAGTGATCTGCAGCTTCCCAGTGAGGGGGGGTCTCGTCCAGGCTGAAACAACTAAGACGTGTTGAGGGAGCTGGGTTGTTCAGCCTGGGGAAGAGAAGGCTCTGGGGAGACCTAAGAGCCACCATAGCTTCCAGTACCTGAAGGGGGCCTACAAGAAGGCAGGAAAGGGCCTGTTTACTGAGACCTGTAGGGACAGGATGAGGCACAATGGTTTTAAACTAGAGAAGAGTAGATTTAGATTGGATATTAGGAACAAGTTCTTTACCATGAAGGTGGTAGAACACTGGAACAGGTTGCCCAGGGAGGTGCTTGAGGCCGCATCCCTGGAGATATTCAAGGTGAGGCTCGAAAAGGCTCCAGGTACCCTGATCTAGCTGAGGATGTCCCCGCATACCGCAGGGTGTTGGGCTAGGTGACCTTTACAAGTCCCTTCAGGCCCAAACCATTCTACAATTCTAACTTAGCCAGCATTTCACAATGCAAGTTTGTGATATATTCCACAACGTTTTTTTTTAACTCCTTTAAGCTTAATATATTCTGTTTAGAGTCACAAATAGTATCTTTAATTTAGCATTGGATCAGGTTTATGTAGCTTAGTAAAGAAGTTTCATTTCTGAGATAGTCAGCAGGGTGAGGGTTTGCAGACACAAAAGATGAGAGGGCTTTGGGTTTTTTGGGGGTGGTTGTTTTTGGTTTTTTAGGAGGGGCTTTAAAATGGTTTTAGCTTTGGGCTATGAAGTGCTGTAAGTGCTGCAGAATTTTCTTATTTTTATCTGTGTACCAGGCACTCGTCCATGCTCTCTGCCCTGCCAAAAAGACTTCAGCATTAATGTGACAGACCACCCTGCCCGTGGGTGAGGTGTGTAATTCTTTCTCAGAGCAGCGATCTTGAGCAGAGGCTGCTTATTATGTCGAAGTGCATGTGGTTTTCTGACAGGAGTTACTTGGCAGTCCAGAGAAAATATTAAACTCCACTTAACTTGGAAAGACCAGAACAACTTAAATGCATAGTAAAAAAAAAAAAAAAAGTCTGTGTTTGATTTCTTCTGTCTCTGTATTGGAAAGTCTTGGTGATGGTGATCTTCCCTTGCTCTGGACTGTGTCTCTTGTTTGATTGTGCGAACCTGTCTGTTGGCATTCTGGCAAGGAGATATGTGTGTGTATATATTGTTTTTCCATGGTTGCCTATTGAATTTGTAAATGGGAATTTAAAATGGCTGGTATTGAAATGGAAGTAAAACCCCAAACCCAACAATTTGGAGCTGGAAATTTCTGCAGTCTGTTCTCCATTTGTGCTGATGGATCTTGGGCATTGCTTGTACCACACAAATTTAAAAACATTTTTTGAATTTTAGAGCTATGGACTTTTTTTGGCATCAGTGTTAGTATTTTTTTGTTATGAGAGAGTTATTTTTTCATTTAGTATCTTCCATTTAAGGTGACAAATTAGAGATTTTAAAGTGTCTCATTAAAACAAACAACTTTTGGACTTGAAAACACACTTTTCATTAATGTAAATCATTAGAAATTATCTGTTCCAAGGATGTAATTCCTTTGATCAAGTTTGCTACTAACAATAATGGAAAAATGTCTTTTTTTGTGGATAGCCATTTAGTGTTAAATGCTGAGTGTTTACTTTTTTACTTCTTGTTTGTATAATACTATTGGTATTAGAACCTAGTTTGAGGTGTTCAATTTAGCAGTTTTTTCAGACAGAATGATGCCCTTTTTCTCTGGATGCTTGTCAGAAGGCATTTTTTTGTCCTCCCATTTGTGCCCATCACCGTGCCATGACCTGCTATGAAAGGAGCTGGGGTTTGCACCTGTCTACACCCTGCACAGCGCCAGGAGGTGCCAGTGGGGCCCGGGGGGACGGTGAGCTCTGTGGGATGGATGTGGGGCAGCCTGGAGCCGAGGTGAGAGAAATTCCCTGCATGCAGGACTAACAAAACATGAAAGGCAAGGGGCGGTCCGACGGGAGGGTTCAGGCAGGTCTTCTGGCCCTTTGCTGTACTCCGGCAGCTTCCAAGGAGCTCGCAACTACCAGTTGAAACACAGAGTAATTACGGGAGAAATTCCAGCACATTCTTGTTAGTGTTGCATTGGTAGCCTGTTACTCAGCAACTGTTTTCAGTGTTACCTTTCCCCGTGTGCCTGGAAAGCAATCTTGACATGTATCTTCACATATTTTGAACAAAATTGCTGATTGGAGTATAAGCAAACCAAGCAAGCCCCTCCTTTGCAATGCTGGCTATCAGTATAAGTTTCTCAGTAACTCGGCTACCACTGGGTCCCTCTTGAAATGATGATCATGCCTTGATTAGTTTTTTGTATGTTACACTTCTTTAGAAAGTTCTCCTGTTGCCAGCCCAGTGTTGCAGTATTTTCCTCTCCCGGACCGATAGCAGCCAGAGATGGGACCCTGTGGAAGTGGCTCTGGGGCTGGGTGTTTACAGCTTTGCTGCTGATCAGCACAGCAGCCACCTTCCCAACACCTACGGTTACAAAAGACGGAAGGCTTAACAAGAGATGGTCGAAGCACTGTTGGATTTCAAAGGGTTTTAGAGGCAAATTTAGCAGGGAACTGAATTTGAAATCTCAAGCAGAATGATAGGAAAAACAGCTGCAGAATTTCCTAGCACTGTGTATAAGCACTCTCTTTTTAAAATGAAAAATTACCATTTCATTTAACTGACATAAAATTGGCTTGTCAAGCTCTGAAAATAAAATGTGTTATTCCTTTATTTCTCATTCCTTTTTTTTTTTCATGGTTTAGTTCAGTTTTCAGCTTTTCCATGTAGAAAACCCAACCACTCTTAGAATCTCTCTTAAAATGAAAGCCAACAATTTCATGTGAATTCTCAACTTCCGAAACCATAGTTTTAAGCCACCAAATACTGTAAGACTTGCAGTGGAATTGCTGTATGTAACCAGCAGATCTTGGTGCGTGCAGTCAAGCTGTGGGCTTTTCCTACTCTTGATGAGTCAGTCCTAATTAATTTGAACTGTTAAAAAGCAAACAGCTTCAAGATGCGTGCTGAAGCCAACACTACATAGCACAGGAATTGAAATGAGTAAATAGCAAGCAATTCAGCTTTGATGTACCTAGATATGCCTCTAGGAATCTACAACTGCTTCTGAATTCAGTGTTTAATCTACTGTCTGCGTTTGAACTTACGCAATAGCCCAAATATTTGGGTGTTGTATTTTAACCATCCTGTTTTCACTAGGGTTTGGAATATACATTTTCCTATGAAGTATTTGAGCACAAAGTGCAGTCATGTTTCTTGCCATGTTGATTGGAAAATGAATTTAGTTTGACATGGGAATAATGATGTGTCCAGATGCAGGTATCAAATCCCATTGAAGTCCCCTTGCATTGTACGAGCTCAAAACTCAAGCGCTGCTACAGAAACAAAAACCATCGTGTTTGCGAAGGAGTTATTCTTCCTCCTTTGCCTGCCCGGACTGCTCGGTCAGCGCACGCTTCCAGCTGCTGCTGCATCGCCCTTGGCAACATGCCGAGGCCACTGCAGCTGCCCGGTGGCTGCCGGCGGGGTCACCGGCGTGTGGGCAGCTGCAGACCTGCAGGACAGGAGGCTGGACTGGGGCACATGTGGCATTTTGTTACCTGTGTACCGGAATTCGCATCTTGGACCAGCACTTAATTTGTGACCACCTCCTCCTCCAGGCAAAGAAAACCTTGTGTTCAGCTGTGGGGTACGGACGTGGCAAAAAGTCCTTAATAAAATACATCCCTTTATAGGGAGATGTAGTAGATCCAGTTTCAGAGTGGCCTTATGCTTTTTAGAGGGGAGCCAGGTTATTCTGTGGCTGTTGAAGATTTCTTCAGCAAAATCATGATGATCTAAACACAGTTTGTAGTGTGGTGAATGTCAACTTGAGTGGATCCTCCATGGCCCTCACCAGCCATGGGCTGCAAGGGTTGTCCTCACCTTGATGCAAACCAAGGGAAATGGTCCCAATCTGTTGCTATCAATATGAGTTCATAAGGGCTTGTTTGCTGCCCCTTCACAGAAGTATTGATGGGATTTTTACCCCAGTGTTTCCGCAAGTAGGGTGCTGCTTAACGCTGGGTGGTCTAACACCGGATTTTAATTCTTCTTGAGTTTACTGAAGTTGAAAATGGTGCTATTTGTTTTAGAGCGCTTTTGCTTGGGTTTGGCGAAGGTATTGAATTTGTTATGATTATAGTGCTAAACAGTGTTACAGAATTCCTGCCAACTGCTGTGTTTGCAGAGGTGGGATTTTGTTGGAGTAGAATTTTATTAAATTTACAGAATAAATTTAATTAAAGGCCAGTAATTTCCAACATCTTATTTACAGTGAGTGTACAGATTTCACGCGTTGATAGCTGTTCATATTTACTTGGCAATTTGTTAAAGTAATTTAGTTCATAATTATTTTGTGATTACTAACGCTTTGGTGCTATGCCACTTTCTGTTAACATTTCTGTGTTGACTTTGCGGCTCTGATCTTCTCACTCTTTGTACCACTTTGTGTACGATAGCTCTTCATGCCGACCCTCTAATCTTCAACTTTGTTCTAACTTCCTTTGCTCGATTTCTCTCTTCCTGATATGTCTGTGTGTGACCAGCCTAAGAGAAAAGGTGCTTGCTAAGATGTCCTTTTGGTCCTGGCTGCAGTCTAATTAGATGGACATGATTTCTCTGGAGTTTTTATGGAGAAAGAGTATTTCCTATGCTCTAGATACTTTCCATGCATGGCTAAGAGCAGGCTTTTGTCCCTTGCGTGTTCCTAATCTGTAGGATGAACAGAAGTAGAAAGGGTGTCCATGCAGCAAATCACTTGAGTGGTTCAAGGTACTTGTTATGTCTGTGTTCTGTCACCTTTTCTCCATTACAAATGCTGTTCTTCAGCCCTTAAGAATTCGTTGCCTTCATCTTAATCCCATGTGGATTTTAGTTTCAATTCTGGGCCTCTTTATATAACAGCAGCTTCTAAAGTTGACCACAATTGATACCGGCTTAAGCATTTTTTGTGACTAGAGCGAAATAAGTGCCGGAGAAGATTACATGGCTACTCATGGGGTGAAATGAAGCCGAGATGAAAAGTGAAGTAAGGGCCGATGGAACTGCTCTGAAATATCCCTGGTAGCCCAAGTCTTAAAAGCTCTGTTTTCTTTGCAAAGCTTTCCTGCTATTTATCCAGCTTGGGGAATGTATCCCACAGTGTTATTTAGTGCAGTCGCAAGTAACAGACGATGTGTTTGCAGCAAGCCTGGTGCATGGCCATGGGGTTGTGTTCTGGTCCTCGGCAGTGAAATGTTTGTACGTGCTTTGATGAAGACGTGTCTTCCAGTGTTAAGACAAATGAAGAGTGTCATGTGAGCAACTCTGGGACTTTTCAGTGCTTCTTACCTCAGATAGCATTCGTGCTCCAAACCTGGGCTGGATTATGTTTATCTGTTAGCCTACAGGGTGCCTTTTACTGCCGTGCCTGCTACTTGTCTTGAAGAGAAAACTTGAAGTGGCGTTGCTTGGTTTTCCTTTGGCTCCCACTTCTTTCTTAGCCTTGTTTTTCTTAAACATACTTCCGAAAAGTGCTAGAAGGCTTCGACAAATCTGAAATGGTTTGTGGGATTATCTGGGATATATGCTTCAGTTAAGTATGTGAGATTTCTTTTTGCCCATTCTCCGCTAGATTTAAAAGTTATAGCTTGAAAAATGACTGTCGGTAATGGCAATTTATAACAGCCTGTGTCCTGGAGTGTAAATTATGATGAAAAAAGCAGAGGATTTAGCAAGTCTAAAGCCTCCCTGTCTGTTGCTCTGTTTTAAGCATTGTGGGATAATCTCGCATATGCTTAGTTAGTCACTGCTTCAAATGTAGAAATAGCTTAACTTTGAAATCTAATGTCTTTTGCAGACAGCTTAGTTAACGTTGCCCTGCGAGAGGTGTGGTGTGTTCTTCTATTTGACAGGGCTGCAGAAGAGAAGACAGGTACCCCATGGTAATTTTTTGGTTTTGGCTGTGGAATGTAGATTTATAATTCGGCTAGTTTTGCTTGGAAACAGGAAACAGATTAAGTGATGACTCCTAGCCAGCTCTTTGGTCACTGTGGGGTGGTAAGGTGCCTATGATATCCCGGAGCTTGCTCATCCCACCATGGTGAGCCTCGCTCTCTTCTCTTCTGGTAAAACAGCCTGGGATAGGTTGGATGGATCATTACCTGGCTTCTTGCTGTGCTGCTTCCTGTTGTCCCTGCACTGAGAGGAGCCTACAGCTAAAGGTCAGGTACTGGCATCACCATTTGTGTTTGTGGCTTTGTCTCCTGCCTTGTGTGTCCTTGTATTTCTTGTCTATCCTTAGGTATGCGTCATGTCCCTCCCCAGATACATGCTGGGTTTTGCTTTGCCAGCGTCTTTGTGGAGGCTGACAGGGTCAGCCTCTCATGGTGTTGTTGACTGTGGACAGGGAACTGGTTTTGCAGAAGCCATTCCTTTGATACCATCTGAGAAGAGAGCAAATTCGTTTGCATGTCTTTAGCAATCACTGCTTCTGAGAACTGTTGACCTCTGTGTTAGCCCAGTTCACAGTACTGGAATCCCATTCCATGGGTTATTACTTTCCTTTAAATACCATTATATTAAACACAGAGTTGCTGTTGTGGTGATTTATGCTGAGATAAATTGCTAGTATGATACACAGGGATTTAGTCTCTCAGTTTACGAGTCTGGTTATTCCCTGTGCATTAAATTACTGCTTCCTCTGATTGGAAGCATCTGAAAATCAGAGTGTTTTGTTATTTCTTGCACTATTCCGACAGACTTATCAATATAGTTCAGAGAGTGTATTATTTCAATAAAAAGCTTCACATGTGTTTGTTCAACTTTACATGTAATAGTCCTGGCTTCTTTCAAGTTTGTGACCAGCTTTGCCTCAGATTTAAATGTTTTCTTATCCAGACATAGGGAGAGGGAAAGGATAAGGGCTTCTGCACTTAGAGGGGTCCCAGGACAGAGTGAACCAGGAGGAACAGAAGCTTTGCTAGGATTTGCAGGGCAGCACCCCATAACAGTATCCCCATGATTTAAGAAATTCTGAAGAGCTGTTGGATTTTTCTCGATGTCAGTGCTTGCTTGTCCACCCACAGCCTGATAGTGAGAGAAATACAAGTTCAATAAATAATATAGCTAGAAAAATGCTTCCTCACCTCTCCTGTTCCGAGATGGAGGAATCCTTTCATTTTATTTGGATAATTCTGGTAAGAGAGGATTGAGCTAAGGCCTGGATTATAAACTTGCTCTGATACAGCTTCCAAATGACACCAGGTTCTAGGAATTAGCTGTATTTTGTTTTTTAGCAGTGTTAATGTCTTTTATTTTTTTTCTCTTCTAGGATAAGCATTTCAGCATCTCCACTTCTGTACAATAATTCCAATGTTTTTCCTCTTGCCCGTGTTTTACTGAGCTTCTGGTTAGCTTGATTTCTCAGATTCCTAATGGTATTTCAGCATTTGTATGGCGTGTGACTTCCTTGAAAAGTCAACTGTTGGGTAAATGGCATTGCTTGATTAATTTAAATAGAATTAATAAAAAATGTGCTACAGCAGGAGCACAGAAGAGCTCAGCAGGTCTCTGACTAGGGGTGTGAATTCTCTTAGAAAACTTTGGGTTGCTGTGCACCAAATGGATGCTTAATGTTTGTCTGGGAGGTGCTGTCGTAGGAATTCTCTGAAGTTGGTGACCACTTCTCAGTAAGACTTGATTTAGCTTGTGCATATACCTTATCATCATCTTGTAGTAGTTTCTATTCTGTGTTTTTGCCATGACTCTTATGTCTGTGTCATAAATAAAGCTATTGATAATTGTGAGCTAGATGGTGATTTGATTTTATATATGGCTGCTTGATAGCAGCCAGAGGATGTGCACGTGGACTGGGGTTTTGGTTCACTTCTGTAGTACCAGATGACTTTTTGCCTATTTTTGATGTAGTTCCTGTTGTTGCCTTTTTAATGGCAGCTGGGGAATGGATGAGGGTATGGCTGGATGACTGTAAGAATTTGCATTTGAAACAAGTGACAGTCTGGGGCAGGAGGAAGAGTGGAATCCATATTTCAATTGCTAATGTGAAAAGTCAAGAAATAAGAAATTATAGTGTGCATAAAATAATACAGGAAGAAAGCCAAAAATAAATGTTTTGCTGGTACAGCTGTAGAAGTCTGATACTGATGGGCCTCAAAAGCACCACCTGACCTTGTGCAATAAGGTTTGTCAGAAGCTTTGTAGGAGATTTCATCTTCCCTGTCATCTAATGGAGAACAGCAGAGGGTAGCTAGAAGTATAGCAAAATCCTTCTTGAATGCAATAGCTAGCAGGTGATCTTACAAGTAGCAAAATGAATCTAAACAGAAGGAAAATTTCCTGACCGCTACATAATAAACTTGTTATAGGAACACTGGCAGTGAAGTGATTCTTTGGATTGCTTTTGTCTTAGTGCGTTGATTCAGCATGTGAGAAGGAAGAGTGGCTGAGGATCAACTCTGAACTTTTCTCTTTAAAGGTGTAGATTAGCTGTAATGAATCAAATGAGCTGGTGAACTCAAGGATCACAACCTCACAGAGCTAGTATTTCTTCTTTTGATAGGTTAAAAGAAAATCTGTAGGAGAGATGTCAGGATTTAAATGGGTAAATCAAAGGCTAGGACCTGGATGGAGCCACCTGAATAGGAGCAGTACCTTCTGGATACTTTCTGGGACGTTTGGTATTGAAGTTAACAGGTACTTCTGTTCTTAAGAGTGCTAAGACAAAGTCAGTATAACAAATCATAGAAATATGGTAGTTAAATACTTTCTAGGAGACTTTGTTAAGCTTCTTAGAAATATTTTCCCTTCTGCTTGTTCTGCCATGAATTTGGCAGATTATTTTATATTTCTTAAAATAAAGCTGCCTGCTGGTGTGAAGGAAACTTGAATTCCTTACTTGCTGGTCACTGACAACATCCTTGGTAGCACAAGGCTCAGAACTGGCATAGATTTCCAACCTGACTCATGTATTTAGTAAACATTTAATTCAATTTGGGTATTCACCTAGGGAGGAGATTAAATGAAAGAGGTCAAGCAGCTGCTGAGTGTTGAGTAATTCAATACTTTGGACATGTTGAGATTTTAATAAACATCAAGGTAAATGGTTTGAAATTGGAGCTGGGAGTTGAGACTCCAGAAAGAATGGGTTCGTCTTTCAGTTTTAATTACGAAACCAGAGACACTTCTATCCCTGAGTTTTGCAGGCTGTAGGAAGGTATAATGAGCTGTGTTCAGCTTTGATTCTGTATGTGAGAACATCCTTCAGGTACAGATTAAAAAGACAACTATCTAAAAGTCTTTTAAAAGTTGTTGTTTTGGAGGCTACTGACCTACTTCTTGAAGGAGCCTGCGGTCTGAGTAGTACATGTTCAGGATTTATAGATTCTTGATGTTACCAGGTCAAAAGAAAGGAGTGAACAAGACTTGGGTGCTGTGTCTGCGATATCCTTAAGCCTGATTACGTATGTGTACGATTTCTAAACTCTGCCCTTTATTTAGGTTCAGTTTCCTAAACACTGATTTGGCTAGATAGTTCCGTATTTATTATTGCATGATTCATTTTTTTAAAGCTTGAAAAATACGATTTTGCTCTCATGTCAATCCAGGATGCTGCTGCAAGGGTCACTTTCAAAACCTCTTGCTTCACACATGACAATTTGTTTGCTGTGACAGGGAGGTGGAATCCCTGGATGCAT
Organism: Chloroceryle amazona; assembly: GCA_027560015.1. Lineage (NCBI taxonomy): Eukaryota > Metazoa > Chordata > Aves > Coraciiformes > Cerylidae > Chloroceryle > Chloroceryle amazona. The sequence continues at coordinate 19,460 of JANHFX010004282.1, forward strand.
GTGATGCAGCAGCTATTGGTCTTAGGTTGCAGAACTCATCCTCAAAACTGGGGTACAATCTGTCTTCCACTTAGCTTGCAAAACAAGACTTCATCTCCCTGAGTTTTAAAGCTTCCAAAGAAGTTTACAGACACCTCCCCCCCCAACACACACTGCCCTTATACGGGGAAGGAATTGAATTCCCTGTAAACACCTACTGAGCCCTTCATTTTTACTCCTTCACATCTGTCCTTTAAATTCTTCCTTGGTGTGTTTCCTGAGGAAAACATGTCTGCAGCTGTCTGCTGATATGCTCAGACTGCTCACTGTCACACGGACTTGGGCGAGTTTCTTTCCTCGGAAGTCCCTCAACTTTCTTCCTTGTATGTATTTGATCTGTCATCTTTTTCACTTGTGGTATTGGCAAGGCTTTTACCATCTGAAGATCATCTTTGTCTCTCTCTTTATCTTCAGCTGCTTGGAGTCTTGGTGTATAATTTACAATTTTTAAACTATGGTGGTGATGGATGGCTTTGCACCTCGGATCCAAGAGTTCAGGATGGTGCCATAATAAGAACTGATAGGAAAATAATTTATTTTCTTTTTCTCCCACATCATGAGATTTATGTGCACTTCTGAGGTGTAATACCATCTGCCCTATGTGACCTTCAGCTGGAAAATGAGTCTCCTTCGGTTCACAGTTCAACTTTGAATCTGTGGTTTTCTCAGCTCTAGAATATTTAGGATAAATCATGGAAAAAACCCAACTAATTTTTGAGTGTGACATTCCCTCTGCTTTGCATTTCTTCTACTTGTAAATCCACTGTATAGGCGACTTGCAAGTAAGAAAGATCTTAGAGATTCATTCTTGCTTTGCTAGATAGAGAACATAAGCAGAAAATGTTAGCTTGGTTAAATCCTCATGTACTTTGGTTTGTTAATAAACCTATTACGGGATACCAGGAGTAGCAGTTTGAAAAAATAAAGTCTTCAAAATGCACATGCCTAAACTTACAAAATCTTTTTGAAGTGCTGACTTTGAAGTACTAACCTTAATTATAGTTAAAAGTATGCAGTAATCATCAAGTGATTTGAACTTTATTTTGTTTTGCTGAATTGATCCTGTCAAAATACAGCTATCAGGGATAATTTGACTGGCTAAGGTTTTATTGAGCAAACAAAACCCAAAGCAGTGTCAGACCAGAGATCGTTCTGGTCCAGCAAGCTGAGTGCCACAGCGGAGCACAGGAGCGCTGTGTTTACCTGGCTGGTAGCTTTACTCACGTCCACAAACACGATACTGAAGATAGTCCATAATCACAAGTAGTAGCTGCAAGTTTCATTGGTTTGGTTTATCATTTTCTTTGGTATGCTTCCCACTCCCAAAATATTTGTACTCCCGGTTTTGAGAACAAGTATTATTTTTAAATTTTATCTGCACAACGTCTTCTGGCAAGAAGTTCCATGCTACTATGTGCTGTATCAAAGAGTCCATCTTTCTAGTTTCAGATGCACTTCCTGGTAACTTAATAGAGTCTAATTCTCCACACAGGAGAAGCAGTAAATATAACTTCCTGGTTTTCTACTTAATATTTCATGCTGTTTCAATATACCTGCTCTTCAGCACTTTTCCAAGCTCAGAGTCCACAGTTCTTGTTCAGAGGGTGGTCTGTGTTTAAGCTTTCTTGTCATTGGGTTTGGATATGTGTGTCATTGGACTTCTCAGCGTCATTAAACACATCTTCCACTTGATCCTTAGTCCCTTCATACGAATAGGCTTCCTGCTGCCCTTTCCAATTAACTTGGTTTTACAGCATCAAAAAAATCTGAATCCTCTGCAGTTTGTTGCCTCATAGACTCTCTTCATTCCATGAATACATTGACCAGCACCGGTGCCTTTGGAACCATACTGTGAACTCCTTGTCATTGTGGAAACTGCCTATTTATTCCGTGCCTTCCTTTTTTAATATTATTAATGCACGCAGAGACCCTTTCCTGTCATCCTGTGATGGCTTAGTCTTTGTAAATGCCTTTGGTGAAGGACTTTGCAAAAAGCTTTTTGGAAATTAAAGTGTACTGCAACGGCAAGGTCACCCTGAATAATGTCTATGTTGGCTACTTCAAATATTTTTTTTGAGTTGGAGGCAAGACTTAATTCAGTGGAAGCCATCCTAGCAGGTCTGCATTGTATTAGTTCAATATGTAAGTCTCTTCATATTAATACCAATTAAATATTTAGATATCAGGAGCCCATATTCATTTCTCCTCTAAACTGTTTCTGAAACTGTCTTTGTCACCTTATCTTTGTTTTCTGCTGAATTCAGTCTTGCTGTGCAGCTGGTGATGGAGTAGTTTTATGCTAGGTATAAAGAACTGGAAGCGGCTGGATAGAATTAAGTGTGAAGCTTATCCTGAGGTGACACAGGAAAAAAAAAATAATAAAATTTGTCAATTAGTGTCAGAACAGCTCTTTGATTGACACCTCTTCCAGGTGATCTTTCTGTGAATTTTATCGGTGGTTGTAAAACCTTTTCCCCTGCCTCTTTCATTTCTGACAGTTCCCCTGACTCTCCCTTAGTTGAAGGAAAAGCTCCAGAGTGGGAACTTACTGAGATTCAGAGTAATTATTTACGCTTAGCTTTTCTGCTGTGATCTTCAGTCTCAGGGGCTTATCTACTGCATCTTTATCATCTTTTTGCCCCTAATTCTCTATGGCAGTTTTCTTACTTTTGAAATCTAGGAAAATAAATATAACAGTACTTTTTATACCTTTAGCAAGTTGTTCTTCAGAATCTGTCTTGGCTTGTCTCATTATTTTTTATTTATTATTGGAAAGATGGTATTTCTCTCCTCTGGGATCCTTCTATGTCTTTAATCAATCCTTATGCTACTTGGAACATGTATTTTTATTTTATTTTTTAATTTGATATCTAAAAATGTCTAGTGTCTAAATTTACTTCCCATCATAAAATGTAACTGAGATATATATATATAAAAAGCATAATTTCTACTGCCAGTATTCAGATGAACATGCTTTTGATTTTGGTCTGGTTACTTGTGGTAATTTTGCTTTTCTTACATGAGCAATTAACTGATACTTGCCTCCAGTCTCTCTTGCTTATGTGTTTTGGCTGTACGTTAAATTAGGGTGCTGCAGAATTACCAGCTGAAATGTCCATTGGTCAAACAAATTGTTTCAGTGGTTGGAAATTTTGAGACCTATTAATTTAGGATGCTTAACATTTAGAATAAATGGAAGAGTATATAATTATCTGTTTTGATAATTTCACGATCATATCTTTGTAATTTCACTAAACAGAATTATCCTACACTGCTAGATTGCACGGAGATACTGGTAAGTAAAATAATACTTAAATATAATACTTATATCTGGGCTCTGTCAATATAGCACATGCAGATTTGAGGATCATAAGCACGTGACTAGACTGTGCTATCTGGGAGTTGCAAAACATCAGCAAGGATCAGCTTTGTGCTGTTCTGCTGCTGACTTTTAGTACCAATATCAATTACTTTACAGCAAGTTAGAATCAATTGCCACTGCGTGCTGCAGTGCATCTTGGAGATGCATTTGGTTCAAACATGTACTGCAGAAAAGAATTTTCAGCTGCTTTTACTGTTCTTTTGGTGTAGCTGATGTAAATTGAAAGATTGCAAGATGAAAAAATAGAAGGTTTTGCCTTCCTCTGTTTTCGTGTTTGACCAGTAACAAAAGTACTTAAACCTGGAGATGTCTCAGAGTAATAGTCATTTCTCTTGAGTCTCGGGTGGGCGACTGGCTGTACCGAGACATGGAGCTCTTGGGTTGTTCTCACAGTAGCCATGTCCTGCCCAGCCCACATGAAAAGGCCTGAACACAGATTTCTGTATTTGCATCATAGAGGGGAAAGGTGTTTTCTGCTTCCTACAGGATTAAAAATTTCTCTGGGTGATCCCCTGGTGTGCATATGGCAAATATCTGCCATGATTGCTAAAACAGTTCTATCAAGATTATTAATAGCATAATTATAATGTATAAATAAAACTTGTCACAATACTTTGAATCTCTAGATGAAATTTTCACATATGATGCTGTGCTGTGGCAGTATGCCTTAGTTAAAGCAATAATTGAACCATCAGACTACAGTTTCCTATTAACATATATTCTTTATAATTATATTTTTCGTGGCTTAAGAGAAAATTCACAAGGGGACAGTCTCGCTCTTTGCACAGCTTGCTGCTTCATAAATCAGTGTCAGCATTTTAACTAGGGGCTCGTCAACCAAGTGAGCTTGTTCTCTCTTAGCGGGTGTCTCTGGTATGGAAAAAGATGATGAACCAAACAAATTGGTCCAGCGAGTTATGCTTTTTCCAGAAACAACAAAGAATTAAGATATTCTAGGGCTTGGAGGTTTACTTGTGTTTCTGGTTCACTCAGCAAACGTGCACAGTAGAACACTAGCAGAACACTAGGCTTTGTGTGGCATCCCCAGGTGTCTGGTTTCCTAAAGTAGAACTGTACTGCTTTCAGGCTTCTATGTGCAGCCTGTCTTAGCAAGGGGAGGTATCAAATGGAGGCAAGAACTCAATTCCTCTTGGCCTACGCGAGGTGTAGGATTGGTACTGCTTTCTCCAAAAAGAAGACTGCCAGTGGAGGTGGAACTAGGATGCCGTTGGAATAAATATGGACAGGAGCTCATGTGTTTGGTGGGGGGTGGATAGAGGGTTCTTGTTTGAAACAGGCAAAGAGTAGGAGAGTTTGCCTTTTGTGTGAAGGAAAGACTCCAGAGTCTGGAGCTTCTCTATGGACTGGGTGAGAGGCTCATTGAGAGAGTGCCTGGGTCTGGACCAGAGAAGAGGTCATTTTTCTTTGAGTGTTTCTAGGCATGTGAAAGAGGAAAAGGTGATTTGGAGCAGCCACCACGGATTCTCCCAGAGTAAATCACACTTGTCTATCATGAGTGCCTTCTGTGCTGAAGTTACTGGATCTGTGGATGAGCAGTGGGCAATAACCATCATCTGCCTTGATTTTAGCAAGTTCTGCTCCTGGGATGGCATAGTGCCCTGCACAGGCAGGAGAGGAGTTCTGCTGAAGAAGCACACAAGGCTGCATGTGAGTTAGTTGTGTGCCCTGCCAGTGATGGAGGCTGACAGCATTTAAACAGCATTAAGAGGAACATTATTGAGGTGATTCTTGGCCTGTATTTGGCACTTGTTAGATCAAGTGTAATACTGGATCCACTTTTGTCTTCCCAGTGCAAGAAAGATATTGCTAAACTAGAGAGGTGCCAGTTCCCCAGGATGACTGAGACTAGAGCGCTTGCCCAGGAAGAAGAGTGAGGGAGCGAGGCTCATCCAGCCTGCAGAAGAGATGGCTTCAGAGGCCAAACCACAGCCTGCCAGTTCCCCAGGGGCCACAGCCAGGGGCTTTGCTGGGGGACATGGGAGGAGAATGGGCTATAAGAGTCATGTGTTGAAGTGGGGGAAGATTTGAACTAAATATAGGGACAGAATATGTCCCTGTGAGGATAATTAAGCTGGAACAGCCTGTGCAGAGAGGCAGGACAATCCCCCAGCCTGAAGGTTTTTCACACCAAACTGAACCTTGGAGCTGACCCTGCTCTGAGCATGAGTTTGGATTGGAGACCTCCTGAGCTTTTCTGTGCAACTGCAGTGATGCTCCAATATACTCTGATATACTTCTGATGTATGTGAGGTTTCAGTTACAGTGCTAGTAAATGATTCAGTAGTGATCACAAGGTTGTGATCACATATACATGGGGAGATGAGGGACACTGTGCAGTCAGAACAAAACCAAAACCCCAAAACAAAGGGGAAAAAAAAAAGGCAGAACAGAGAATGAGGGGAAAAAAAGGCAAAGCAAAAAAGAGAGAGAAAACAACAGCAAAACACATGTAGCATGTAAAAAAACCCCAAACAAACAAAAAAAACAAACAAAAACAAATGGTAGAGGCCTATTTATTGCAACACAAATATCTAATGGCAAATAGTGAATGTGTCAACAAAAATATTTCATTGCATAGTCAGTACTAAAAAATACTTTGCAATGCAATTCAGCTTGCAGGCTCTTCGAATGCCGACAGTAAAGGTTTAATAATAGAGGAGTGTTATTTCTCTAAGTGGTGAATGTTTGTCTCCCCCCTTCTTCCACTTCTGGGACTGGGGGAGCTGTATTGATCTCACAGCAGCTTTAAAGATGAGCGCTCTTTGGGATTAGAAATCAATTCAGAATTTTGCAGTACTTACAAGTACATCGAGGGAGATGTGGAGAAGGAACTCCTGAGTGGAAATGGCAATAAGGAGGGAAATCCATGAACATTGTTGTCTAAAACAGTTCTTACTTTATTTAATGGAAAATCATTGTGACATCTGTGATTTGAATTATAAATTTATCCTGTGAATTGCCCTTCGTTTGCTGGATGATTCAGTATTTGATACTTAAATCTGAAAAGATGTATTTGGTCTCCGCTGTCAAATCAACAGGGGGAAAAAAAACGCAGGGTGAATGAAGTCTTGTTTTTCTTTTTGTGGCTTTCTATTTATTAAATATTTAGACTGGAGCTCTTTATTTTGGTTACTTGCACCTGTGCCTTCAGGGAAATATTTTCCTAAATATCCTTTTAGACTTTGTTGCCACAGCCAGGTGAGTCTGGATGATTTAATGGACAAGGACACAGAAAGAACTACAGGGAATGGCAGTTAGTGAGCAATGCTTTTTTTTTTTACTTATGATTTTTAAGTGATCTCAAATCAGTGGTTCTGGGGGGAAAACGGCACTCATTTTTAGAATTTTTATGCGCAAGTCCTGGCAAATAAGTTAACCTTTCAGACTTAAATGAGGATGCATGCTATAAAATGGTTGTAAGAGAGTATGTGTGTTGCCTTAAATGACTTCAGAAGCGAAGGTGTCTGAAATTGCAGTAATGGCAAGCAACAGCTTTGCTCTTAGACCATTAAAACAGTTAAATGCCAGAATATTTCCTTGGAGTTAATAGGCAGGTTGTGATTTATGGAACTGCTTTTGTGCTCAGTGGCTTATAAGCAGTAGAGCCCACTGGGTCCAGCAGCAAGTTTTGAGTTTTCAGCCCCATTCTCAGGATTTGCCTGAGCAAAGGTGGTGTCGAAATGACCGCTGGGCTGGGAGAGAGAGACTGCCTGTGCTCCTGGTGTCAGCTTTCCCAGCCCTTGTAAGGCAGCTGAGTTGTCTGTAGCAGTGCCTCAAGCAGATTGCATCAGCTGCTCTGCTCTCCTTTTCTGTTTTTTTCAGCATCTGAATATCATTCCCTGTACTTTGCCTTAGAAATTTCCTAAATAATTGTTTTCGATCTCGTTTGAGGTTGTGCAGTACATCTCCTCCAGCCTTGCTGTGATGGCAGCATGCTTTCCTGGGACGATTTCAGTATTAGGCCACTGTAGTAGCACGTGGTCCATTATCTTTCTTACTGAGACTTTGGGATTTGCAAACCTCCGATACCTTCGTTATACACTTGTAGAAAAGGCAGTTTTGCAGACCTTTTTTTCCTTTATATGAGGCTTAAAGACTGATGATGGTAGATTTAGTTTTGGACCATCTTATAAATGCTGCATAGTGGCGTCTGTGAGTCTTGTTGCAAAGTTACTCTTCTCATTAACCAGATGCAAATGCATTTGGATGAAGAGAATTTTTTTACTTCGGTTGGTAGTTTTATTGATGATAGAATTAATCATGATGAAGACTTAAGTTGTTCTAGTAAATTATTAAATCTGAAATCAGTCTCATGAACAAAATAATGTATTTGAGTGTAGAGAGAGAAGTGATTTACATTTCTTCTCCCTTTCCTTTTCTGCTTCCAATAGGTCCTTTGCCTTATTAAAGAGATCAGTGATTCACTGAGCATATGGCAGCAAATCTGTTGAGTTGGTAATCCAGTTAAAGCAGTGGCAATTTCCAAAAGTTAGGCTCAGTGATTTATGGGAAAAAAAAGTGTTGCTTTCTCCCTTTCTCTAGATACTTAGATCAAAGTGTATCTGTACAAGAATGCTTCAGGTCATCTTGGATGTTTTGCGCCTGTCTTCTCGCAGTGCTAGAGGAATACATTTAACAAGCATTGACTCTGCAACACATGCTTTGCTTGGAGCTGAGTAGCATGCTCACGGTTCAGACAGTCATGAAAAATGTCTTCTCATTCACTCTCAATGGACAGAGGCCGGGAATTGGTTTGAGCTGTTCTTGCACCTGCTTCCCCAGCAGTCCTAGGCTTTTTTTCCTTCCCATTTCTGAGCAGGTTGTTCAGTTTGGTGATGGGAGAAGTGAGCAGCCTCCCCTCTTCAGAGAAAAAGAGAAATGAGTATCTGTTTATGATTTCCTTTTGAAGCCAGCCCACCCAGATTGTTCAGTAACTTGGACTGATAAGCATGGCAGAGTGCTGACTGATACACATACAAAATCATCCCATTTTCAGGCCAGTGAGCGCGCATTGCTCCGTAGCTTCACTGCACCGTCAGCTGAAGCAGAGGTGTCTTCCAGCTGCCAAGCTACTGCACTCACTGGGTTTTCATAGCAGTGTATCAGTCACACAGCATCTCCTGTGCAGCCTGCCGAGGTCTTCAGCTGGTAAATGCTATTTATATGAAACGTAGTTTAGGCTTGCTTCTGGGGTATGGGTTTTGGAATAGCAATAGAAAAGCATTGTATTAAGTATTTGGATTCAAGTATTTTTGACAGTGTGTGGTCCCTCAGAATTGTTGTACTCTGAGGTAGTTTTTTCTTTCTTTTATAAATATTTATTGCAGTTTTATAATGGCAAGCTGCAAGACATGGCTTGCAGTCTGATAATCACATTAATGGACCTTTAGAATGGTAGAATGCTGCATTAACATCACGTGTTTGTGTGGCGTTGAAACAGGCTTGTAGTTACAAAGTTCTAACCAAAAAAACCAACACCCCCCCCCAAAGTGTCTGTGATACTGAGTAATGAAGGCAGAGGCAGAGTTCCTGATGTGATGACTCCCATCATAAAGACAGATGTGACTGCTATCACATTCCCGTAGGCTTGATTTCAGAAATAACCCTTGCTGTATTCCCAGGAATGCACCAGAAGACAGGTCGTTTTCCACTCCCGGCCACCGAAGGAAGAGCAAGGGAGCAAAAGCCAGCCAGGTGCTTGCAAGTGGTGGGGGCACTATCTCCTGTGGTCTGAAGCCCGTCCTGCTGCCAGTGCTGGCTGTGGACATACATTACCTCAGTGAGATTTAGGCACAACTCTCTGTGCATTAGAGCAGCAAAGCCTTTTGGTGATCTTGTTTCTAATCTCACAAAAGTTTTAAAACCAGTTCTTGTTACTAGAATCAAACAGTTACTTGTGAATAAAGCTTTCAGTTGGAAGAAAAAAATAAGGCCTTAAGGCTCTAATGGATGTAAGACTTTTTCTGAGAGGTCTGATAACTCTTCAGTGCTGGTTTATTACTGTTGAACTACTGGGTGACTATTATTCTTTTGGATAAACAATACACAAGGCCAGATCTCTAATTGTGGGACTTTGGAGAGATCCTAGACCGTTCACATCAGGTGCAAAACGAGATTGGAGGAGTTTTGAGGAGAAATGCTTGCTAAACACAAACGTGCCATTGCCAGAAATTTTAGACGTAATTTCAATGCACTCTCGGAACGCGTGTTTTGCACTTTATTTCTTCTCTGCATCGTTCGTAAAGCTTTATCTAAACTATTGACTCCTTGGCTTGCTGTACTAATTTTGGTTTTATTTTTCCTGTGTGGGATAAAGAGTAAAAGTGACTTAATCCTCAAAGGCTGCAAGGAATGTTGGATCTGGCACTGAGAAAGAAAATAGTTGGTTTGCAGTGGGAATGGTATGGAAACCAAATACTTCTAATGCTTCCTAAAAGAAGAAAAATGAGCAGCTGATGCCGATGACTTGCAACTTTCAAACTTATCACAAATAACTTAGTAAAAGTGCTTATGTATTTTGTCAGCCATTTTGGCAATAGCTTTAGGCTATTTCTGGAATAACACATCACCAGTTTAATTCACTTGAACATACAGAAAACACAATTTGGCAGATAGTAAAAACAGAGATAAAATTTGGCAACATGTGGCCTGACAGTCGTGAGTCTGGAAGTGGGTGTAATGACACCGATGTGTCTGTATGTGAACCTATGATGCTGTGAAATTCTGCCTTGACAGCTGCTGTTCTTCATCTGTGGTGGTGCCTCACTGCAAAATGGGTGTGCACGCATCAGTGCAAAAACCCTACAAACACCCCTGCGCCAGAACACTCGGGTTCTGTCTCAGAAAACAGGGAATTTTCAAGTCCTTCTGAGAAGAGGGATTTAAGGTTGGGAAGGGAGGTTAACTTTCAGTTAACTTTTATAAAATGCCGATGTTCCTTTACAAAGCTCCTTCAGACACCAACACAAGTCGTGTGAATCAAGGTTTATATAAAATTGGGCTGGTTTGCTCCCAATTTTTTATACAGTTATGACAGGATTTGGTTTGGCTGCAACATATGTTTGACATTTGTGGTAAATCTAATTGATGGTTACTGTTTTTATGGTAGATAGCCCAGCATATTTTAGAGCAAAATGTAATGCTTGTCTGTATACATCCTTTCTAATCTCACTTTTGTACTCCTGCAGTATTATATGGATTATGAATAGGGTGCTTCCTGAAACTGGGATGCAACCTTTAATCTGTATGGAAAGAGACCAATCCCTGCTGTTCTTTTGTTAATATTGGGGTTTCTGCACCAGTCACTACTGAACATATTAAATCTTTTTCTCCCATAGTAGTGTGGGATGTTTGTATTCCTACTAGAAAGTTAAGGAAAATATTTTTATATGCATGAAAGCAAGTGGTCAATGTTATCCTAGTTAAGTATTACTATGCTATAACTCTGGTGGTCTGAAAAGATAAGCTAGGAAGTTAATAGTGGTAGGAAGAACACAAGTTTTGAGCTTCAGATACTTAGATAATAGGTTGGTTGTTTTTTTTTCCTACTGTACTTTCCTATAGAATGCCTCGATGCAGTGTTACTGGAGACTATAATTAGAGCTCAGATGTAATGAGCAGGAGCTTTCAAGGTAATCACTCCTTTGTTGCTGTCAGTTATGCTATGCAGGAATCCTTGAGAGGGACAACAGGCAGAAACAGCTTGGGTAGCTCATTCCCAGCTTGTGAAGCAGGAGAATAGTGGTACAGATTCTGAATTGCAGATATAACAGAGCAATCAAAAGAAAACTAGGTAGTATCTGGTTGGGTTTATTTTTTCTTGAGGAGATCCAGTGTTTATATACAAGGCTGAATTAGGCTGCACCTTTTCAAGCCGTAACTATGAAATACTTTGCTTAAAACAGGTGAAAGTGCAGTTTTCCTAAATTTCAGTGGTAAGGGATGTGATAATTGATGACAAACTCTGCGAGACAGGTAGAGCACCTGTTAGATCTCTGCAGGAAACCTCTTGGGTCATAGGGGTGGTAGCCCCGTGCAGTGTAATCCTCTCCATTTCCTCATGACCATGTTTTATGTGACCTCAGCTGCAACAGGCAAACAAGCTATTTTGCTGTGGTGTCACAGAAGAGTGCCTGCATTTCATCACACTGTGCTCCCAGGTCTCCGAGAGGACTGCCAGCACCAGCTACTTCCACTCCCTGCTCTCTGGGATCATGCCCTTAAGATTTCTGAAGACCAAGATTATAGGCTGTATTAAGAATGTATGGAGAATGTATTAAAAATATCCTTGGTCTCCTTAAAAATACATCTGTCGTTACTTGCTGTCATTTTTGCCTCCATTCCCCCTCTTGTTTGCCTTCAGTCACAGCTTATCCTTTGCTTTAGTCTCACAAGCAGTACCCTGTGCTACTGTCTGTTCTTGAATTGAAAACTCTGGCAGAGGTTCTGGGAATGGGCTGTGGACTGACGGCAGTGTGTCAATTGTGGTTGAAGGGTAAATGGCTTCACTGTTAAGAAAATCCTCCTAGTTCTTTGATGAAGAGTGATGCTTCTGCTTACTCTGAGGTCTTTATTTGGAATTTGAGTATCTGAATGAGGCTGTAAATCAACTGAACTGAAGAGGACAAGTTCAGATTTTAGATTAGAACAATGGGTCATACACAAGGAAGGCACTTTTGCTGCTGGTGCAAAACAATTTTATTTTTTGGGGGGGGAGAGGGGTTGTCATAATTTGAACATTACTTCAGGCAACAGCTTAAAAATGCAGAAAATTTTATATGAGGCCTATTAAACCTGATGCTTTGCTACAGGTCTCACCTTTTCATGTTCTGTGTCAATGATTTACGGTAGTAAGAGAGAGATGAGTCTGGACTGGTGTGGAACCATGCAAAAGATAGATGTTTAAGGGACGGTCAGCCCAGACTGAAGGACAGCTGAAAGGTAATTCATTTGTTAACTGGAGTAACGTCACGAAATCTAGATGGTGGCAGCAAAAATAGAGATCCCGTGGAAGGGATTGTAAGGATGCCTTTGCGTGCAACTTCATTTCTCCTTTCTTCCTTGTGTTTGTGACAGTCTCAGTACCAAGACTGTGCTCAAAGTAGCGCAATAGCTACAGTGTGAAAGAAAACAACTCAAGACATGGAAGGAGTTGGTCCTTATTGTGTTTGTAATCAGGCGGTTTTTATTAGAGCAAGGAGTAGTTAGGGGCTGCTGTGGCTTTTTGCCTGCGAATTCTCTCCCGGAGAGCAACCCGTGTGAAGTTTGGTGGAAGCAGCCTTCCAGGGAGAGGGCAGCCTCCTCCGTCTGCCCAGCAGATCGGTGGCTGGCAAGGTGTTGGGTATTTACTCATTGCAAACTTGACACGGGTTCATTCCTGGAATACTAAACTTTTCATATTTACTCTTGTTATATCTGGCACGAGGCTTTACAAGTCCCCTGTTGGTGCTGCTCAACTCTGGTATCTTTACAGTTCCTTTGATAGATTTGACAGAGCATTCACAGGTCTAAAGCCAGACCAAGCTATTTTCTTAGCAGCAAAACATGAGATTAGGAAAAAAGATACAGTCAGCTTTTCAGTTGCTTTTTTTTTCTAGTTGCTATTTGTTAATGTGCAAATTAGTGTGCACTGTACACACAATGGTGCTCTAAGTCCCTGCTGAATGTAAAATCAAACAAATGTTCTGTCTCAGAATTTCCTAAATCTGTATTAGTGGAACAAAAATTACACCTTTGCTTTGGAATGATGAAATGATTTCAAGATGATCTGTAGAAAATATGTGATTCTGGTTTGGATATTTAATAATTTCTGTAGAAAAATGTGTTATCATTATTTTTCCATCTCCCTTGCCTAAAATTCTGGCGGGTAAGGTTTCTGGCACTTCCTTTCATGGATCTCATACAATCTAGGAAATTAAATTGCAAAAGAAAGGAGGAATGAAAACCAAATGATAAATACGGTTCTCGTGTACCTTATGGCCCAGTTCATTTGGCAGTTCTGTATTTTCCTGCGTGTCTCACAGCACTAAGCTTTTTGTAAAGATGGGTTTGTGAGATGAGTTACTGACCGATTTGCACCCGAATCACTGACTGCTGGGAGGGTTACAAAGAAGTGGCGTCACTTCCATTGCATGCATGGTTTGAGAAAGAAAACTCATTGCAGGGAAGAGAGTGCACCAGGTTGATTTATACTGGAGAAGAACTGCTTCCAAAACTCACAGTATTCATTCATGGTAGGAAAATATTTCTGTGTTGTCATTTTACTTTTCCATTGAGTTTGGGCAGTGAAACTGAAGTATTAGCAGTGTTGATTTGGAAGTAGAATAATTTGGCAATCCTGGGTTACAAAACCCACAGGAAGATGTCATTCAAATCGTATTATTGGTCAAAATCCAGCCAGCTGGATTGAGTTGACTGAGGTCAACTTCTCTGTGTAAAAAGGAAATTTGGGTTGGGGTTTTTTGTTTGGTTTTTTGTTTTGTTTTGGATTTTTAAGTATAGCGAAATGTGTTGAGTGAGCTTTTAACTTTGTAACACTTTTTTTCAGAACTTTTTTCTTTCTGAAGTCAAATGTGAAATTCAACAAATAATTCTCAGTTTAAAAAAATGGCATTTCAGATGAGAATTGAGTATCTCAAGTGTAGTGAAGCTGAATCTCCTTCATATGAATTTAAAATCTGCTTTTCTTGGCTGAACCTGATGTCACCACAATTTTTGGTTTCTTCTTCCCAGAATCTTCCAACTTTATCTGTGTTGCTGTATTTCATATTCTCCCTGGATGAGATTTTCAGACACAACTGAGGAACACAGCTGGGAAATAAATAACTCAATTTGTCTCCCAAATCATACAAGGACCTTTGCCAATCTTACCATCGGCTTTTCACTGTTTTTGGTGTATTCTCCTCTATGAAATGCTGCCCTTCTCTCTGCCTTTGTGAATCTATTGTCTTTTGCCATCACTTCGAGGGGACTTCCCTCCGTCCACTCACCTTCAGATATGGCAGGAAGGTGCTACCGAGTGCGTCAGAGGGATTGCAGATGCGAGCCCCTTATTTACTTGGAGATCTTAGCTGTCCTGAGATTTTGTATGGCTAGGTTGGTGTGAATTAACTCTGATTTGTACCACTGTGTCTAAACCTCCAGTCCCAGTGAGGATAGCCATTCGGTAACACCTAGAGCCCTGGGCAAGTGAGAATTGATTTTTTTGGGTCGCATTTTATCTGAATCTTCTCTCAGTATTTGGTTACCCCTCTTGGTGTGTTGAGTCTTTTTGGTTTGTTTGTGGGGTGGGTTGTTTGTGCGTGGTTTTTTTGGTTTCTTTTGTTGTTTGTTTTGTTTTTAAGAACAAAGGAGGGAAGTATGTGGTGTGTCCATGTAACTATAGATTTAAAGTTTGTGTTGAATAACTTGGCTTGGGATAAAGACTTGTGTTTTTTCTATACTTTTTTTGCTATAACTTCATTGTAGCAGCAAGATCACAGGAACATGGCAGTGATAGTTCTGTCCAATTTTGATGGAGTGGGTAATGTAGGGCAGTCTTTGTTAATACTTCTTTGCTAACTAAGCCTCTGGTGAGAAATGTGTTTCAAAGCAGATAGACAAAGCTTCAGATGCTTTAAGATTCATTTTTTTTTTAAATCCTTTTCAGAGGTTGCCCAGTCAAGTATGTAAAGCAGTAGCAGCAGCAGCAACTCCGCTCTAAGTTAATGACTGTTATGTAAAAATAGATCAGAGCAGAGCAGTGGTTTGTCAAGCTCATCATCATGTTTCTGCCTGTGGTCATGGTAGGTGCCTGGAGATTGGTGTACGGGGCGAGCAGGAATGTAGTGCCTGCAGTCGCTACCACACGTGGCCACTCTCCAGCCTTTTTCTCTCCCAGGCTCCTGGAGGCAGCAGGTGTCTTTATTTTTCATAATAATTCCAGCAGAGTTTTCTTGCATTGGTTTGACCAATGTCTATTTGAATTGATGTTAACTTCTGCATCTAGATAAGTTTCAGCAAGAAGGTGTCACAGCTTCACCGTGTTTGAAGAATTGCTTCCACTGTTTGTTTTTACCCAGATTGGCTTTGGTCAGTTTGATGGCAGCTCGTTGTTTGGATAAGAAGCAGTGAATATTTGTGCCCTATCAGGGTATGTCTTGTGTGAGTTTACAGACCTCTCTTGTATCTCCTGTCAGTTGCTGCTTTTCCATCTCTAACAGTCCTGGCTCACTTTGCAGTTCTGATGTGGAAGCTGCTTCTTCCCTGTTGCCCTTCTCTGAACTTTGCCCAGTTCTACTGGTAGGATTTTCCCCCGTTGTTTTCCAGCTCTTTCTGTAGCAACTATAACAATACAAAAGGTTGCCTTTGAAAGGGAAAGCAGAGCTGGGATTTAAGAGCGCTGGTGTCCCTGCGTTGTGCAGGGGCGTTGGACTAGGTGAGCTTTGGAAGTCCCTTCCAACCCAGGGCAGTCTATGATCTCTGACATACTCTTTGTGTTTTGGTTTACTCCTGATAATAACTTCCCTTTTAAAAAAAGACAAAATGCTATTGAGATGATAGTTCCATGGCTTTGACTATTAAATCCTGGAAACCCTTTAGAGTTTCAAGTAGGTAACCTCATCCTGGCAGTGTCTTGCTGTTCACTTTGTTGTTATCTTCCATAGTCTGATGTTGTTTCCGAGGCATTCTCCAAACTGAGGTGCCCTGGAATGAGAATTTCCCTTCAGTAGGAGCATGGTTACAAAGGAAGTGTTTTCTGCTTTTCTTCCAGCATTTTCTCTGATAAATTAGTGTCTTGCTGGTTTTTACACAGTTCTGCAAGTTCTTTTTTGATTGTTGGTTTTGTGTTATTTCTTCCCCCCCAACGATGTTTTCCTGCTTTACCTGTCAGAGATCATGATCCCTGCTGTGTCATTTGCACCTTTTGATGCTATTTTAAAAAAAAAAGTTGTTTGTGGGTATTTTTTGTTGTTGGTGGTTGGTTGGTTAAGTGTCCTTCACCGTTTTTTGCAGCTGTGATGGCTTTTTCTTGGTTCTTTTACAGATCTTTTTCACAAGTGGTATTTTCTCTGACTCTTCAGTGTAGTGTCTTTAAATAGTTTCTGTGCTGCCCAGCATGGGTTTAGTGTGTCAACTGCCTCTTTTAACTAACTCCTCCTTAAACGTTTAAGAATCTCCTTCTCTTACTTTCCTGCAGCTTCTAATTTTGAAGTCAAACAGAAAAATACCCCAAGTTACATTCCTGCTGTTCCTATATGGCCATTGCTTTTGAGTACGCTGTGGTCAGTGTCACATCGCAGTCCTTTGGTGCTGACATTTACCCAGGTACCGCACGCTGCTCGGGGTTGAGAGAAATGGTTTTCCTGTTTGTGGCTTTCCAGCCTAGCTGCGCAGTGAAGCTGCTGCTAATCATATCCTTGGATGTAGGCTTTGCAATGCCTCCTGATGTGACGTTATCTAGTTTCCATGGAGGTAATGGAAGGCTCCCATTACTGTTGTGTTTTCATCCTTTGCAACATTTCTGCTTTCTTCCTGTATCTACTTACAGGTTTCTATTTCTGTGCTTGCTGTTGCTACTGCTGGCACAGCAATGTCAGATATTTTTAAAAGTATTGGAAAAAGCCCTGTGTGACTTAAACTTCTGGTGCAACCTCTGGTTGTGTTTCAAGGAGCTTTCAAAAGATTTGAATGTAAGAAAGAGCTGGTGTGTATTAGCTAAAGCTAAATTGCAGGACGCAGTCATATGTTCATCCAGACACAGGAAATAGCAGAATTATCTGATAGCTCCTGTCTAAATAGTGATTGCTGCTCTGCTGCCACAATCTCGCTCTCCTTTTGTTGCGTGTCCATGTACACCAAACTTTGAGAAGTGCTGCCACTGCTCGTCAATCATCATTATCCACCACTGCGACTGCCAGTAAGTGTTTCCTGTAACAGTACTCTGCATTGGTGCCACGGAGCACGGGCAGCTCTGGGGGAGTTCAGCCTCCTTCCTTGGCGGTCTTGTGTTGGGAGCTGGGGGTGATGTGACTGCAGCGGGCCTTAGAAATCTCTGAAGAAGTTAATGGAAGTGGGATGCAGGAAAAACGAGGATGGGGAGGGAGGTGAATGGAGGCATTGGATAATTTCCCCAGTTGTGGGCCAGTGTGGTGTACATCCATCTCTTGTCTGTGCTGGGCAAAGCAGTTTGTACTGCATAGCTTACTGTCTCACTGGCACGTTGCTTAATAAGGTTGATGTTTCCCCTAGTTATCTGTGGAAATACTACATGGGTGTAATTCTGTGCGTGGGGGTTTTTTAACACCTTGGGTAACGTGGCTTTCTGTGCAAACATGGCCATATCCTCACTCGGGTGGGAGGACAGTGGTAGATCCTGATGATCTCCTAGAGGGGTTGGTACCTGTAATGGAAAATAGCCTGAGAAATGTAGACAGCTGGAAGACAGGCCTCAGAACTGACCAGAATAAGGACAGGGATGTATCAACACCTTGGTTTTCTTAAGCAACAAGGGATGTACTTTTTAAATGCTGAAAAAAAGTGTCAGTCTGGCCTGCTAATACAGCAAAAAACTTCAGTCAGGAGGGACCTAGTCATGGCCCAGAGGTGTTTTTAGTGTGTTACTCACAGAAACAAGAAACAAGCTGCCTTTGCTTCTGGTTTACCTTCTATTCCTGCTTCGAAGATAGGAGTGGTAATTTACTTGGTTTATTTTTCTCTGCTGTGTGCAACTCTTTCTGAAGTTGGACGAACTTCAAGAGGGACAGACTAGAAAACACAGAATCTGAACCCAGGTTTTTCTCCATGGACAGATTAAGGAACTGAAAAATGTAATTTGCAATTAAAACCAGAACTAATTTACACTTTCAGCTACTGAAGAGCTTAGCTTTGTGTTTAATTTTTTAGCTTAAAATGAAGCCAAAATCTAAAATGATATTTGCCTGTAGAGTATAATTACCTTGACACAGTTTTACAGAGGCAGAGGCTTCAGCCCTGTGGTGTAGCCTTGACAGCACTGCTTGGCTTCTGCCATTGCACTTGTCTTCCCTACCAGTATGAATGGGAGGGAGCTGCAGTCACAGATTGCTTTGCTGATTAGTAAAATCCACATCATGAATCTGAAGCACAGGATCATAGTTTTGTAAGGGGGGAAAGAAACAAACCCAGAAGCAAGTAAAGAAGCTGAGAGATGAGACTCATGCTGAAGATGTATTTACATCTCATAGGTTTCTATAATATGAACCTTTCTTTTACGCTTGTGAATTTTCTTTGCATCAAATTGGATGCAAAAATGATTTTTCCTTTACCCCACTAATATGCTAAGGTGTTCTCTAGCTATAAAATGTGTTTCTTTATAACATGTTTTTTCATGCTTTTTGTTTGTTGGGTAACTGCTTAGTGATGTAAATGTAGCTTGTTTGATCTGCTGAGGTAAAACCAAGATGGAAAAATGTGAAAGAAGGGTTGGTGTTTTAATCTTTTCTGCTGCTGAGTGTAATATGCCCTTACTGCACTTTTGCTGAGACAAGCTATGCCTGAAAAAAAATACTACTAACACAGATTTCCTGGAAACTCCTCATAAACACCAGCAGCTTTTCTTCCACCCACCTAGAACTTTGTTTTTGTATTTTTCATATACATCTGTAATAGCCTTTTTTTTTCCCTTCCACTTCTTTTTCTGAAAGTATATTAGTAAATTTGATGAGCTTTTTCTGAAGTACCCACTATATTCTTGGTGTAAATTTTGTCTTCATTCTTTGTTATTTGAATGTCTAGCTGATCTAAGTGTGGAGAAATATTTAATGAGAGTTTAGTGAAAGACTCTTTTATGTTATGAATTAATGTAGAAGCTAATTTCCTCTCTTTAAAATCCAACATTGTTGAACCCTTAATTAAAACTTTGAAATAAGCAGGATAAATTTCTTCATGAAAATATATCTAAATATTAAGCTTATAATACACATTTCTGCATCCTTACCATCCCATTTTAGCAGAGGTAGTACAGCTGGTTTTGTGGTACATCTAGCTTTTCTTTCAGCTTCCTTGAGTCCAAATAATGGACCTTTTACTATCCAAGTGCTTCTTTTCTGAAGTTCTTTCTTTAAGTCCTGTTCCCAGTTGAGAAGTTGACCTGCAGTTTTGCTCCATGCTGTCCTAATGGGCCATGCTTATCTCAAATGGCCATTTGAGGTCACCAAAAATGCCACTTAGACGTCTTTGAACCAACAAAGAGCAACACGGGATTCAAAGCAATAAGAGTGAGTAACTGCACATTGATTTCCATTTTGCCGACATTTACTTGAGATGATAAAACCAAGTGGCAAGGGCTGTGTCATTTACTTTGCTGGCAGGCCAGCTGAAAGTCATCTTTTCTGTTGCACAAATCTTTTCTGGTTTCTCCCCGCGTATCTTTCCCTTTATTTGCCATTGAACAGCAATGGGAATTCGAGTTCCAATGAATCCTGTATCACTGAGAAGGAATTTCAAAAGAATTTTTTTATAGTTGAAAGACCATTCCACAGCATGTGAGCTGTGATTGTCTGTGTGCGCAAGCTCTGTTCACAGCCTTGGTCTTCATAGGTCTCTGGAGGAGTATAAGTAACCTTCAGCAAGCTCATTAGTTAATTCTCCCCTTACAAGCATTTATTTTCCCTGCCCCCTTTTCTCTTTCTTTTCAGTTGGTAGGGAAACCCTAGGATCTGACAGTGAACTTTTGGTCTCAATAAAGCAGTTATACAGGGTTTGGGTGGAATTTCTCTGAACTTAACTAAGAGGGAGAAAATGTGGAAAATGCTTCCTCCAAGCAAAATATGAACAAAATGTTGTGATTCATTAAAGTCCTTCCTATTTGCCTGCAAGTGAGAACCTTACAGTTATTCAGCTGAATAGTGCGTGGCCCTGAGGGGGCAGAGCCAACAGAAAAAGAGATGGCATCAGTCCAAAGAGCAAAACGAGTGTTTTCAGGAAAATTAGGAAATTTTGCTCCAGGCACATCCCTGCTTGCACAGTGAGTTTGTTATACTGGGGTTTTATAGTGCTATTTACTTTAGTTTTAAATAAGAAGCGAAAGCTGCGTTTGAACGTCACATGATATCTGGCTGGTGCTCCATGGCATAGACCATCTGCTTTCATGGTTTCACATGCATTTCAGTTTCCTGGTTGAAGTGTTTTAAATTGTACTGACTGGTCCAGGGGCCAGTTACTTTGGCTGGTTTTGGAGAAAGCTGCTATCAGCTTCCTAGTACTCTATCTTGGTTCCTGAAATACAAAGTCCTGGTTACGAGCACCTGTAAATAACTGCATGGTTATCACACTAACATAGTCTCGTATCCCATTCATAGACTCTTCTGCGGAAAATTCAAATCTACCCATGTTAGAAGACAATAATGTTGAAGGCCGGGCGTGAAAGTCTAAGGACATGCAGTTGAGCTGCTTCCAGGAGAGGGCAGTAGTGTCATACATAGCATTGATGGTCGCCGTCAAGTCCAGCTGCTTGGTGAGGCATCATGAGTCCCAGTGTCTGTGTTGTCCTCAGCGTACAGAAGAGGAGATCTGCATGGTCCCCCTCTCTCTGTGGTCGCGTTTGTGACACACATGTGAAAACAGAAGGTCCTGTCTCCCAACACAATTAAAACCCTCTCACGGGTAAGATTTGCCTGAGTAACTTGTAGTTGTAGGGAAGTGAGCGCACATTTTGCACGCACTATACAAGGAACTTGTGTTCTAATTGACAGAGTGGGTTTGCGTTTGCCTGTTCATCTTTGTTGTAACTTGTGTACAAGTCCTCACTGCTAGAACCTGGTACTTGAGGTGTTCGCTGGGTAGCAGGGCTCCCTAGAGCCAGGAGTACTTGTCAGGGACGCATGCCTGCTCCACAGCCTGGAATAATTCCTGGGGTCTCTTTCAGGGCATTTATTGCATGTGTATCACTATGCGGAGTGTTGTTTACAGGGTCCTTTTGACAGTTTTTCCCGTTGAAGTTACTATTCTGTATTTCCAAATGCAAACCCTGTTTTGTAAATGAATTTCTTTTCACTTTTGGCGTATTACACTCAGGTGCCCATCTAGGTGCGCAGCTCCTCTTCTATCCCACAGAACTTTGAGAGGAGGAGGCTGCGGGGATGCCTGCCCTCTCCTGGCAAACAGGAAGGCTCATGTTGCTGTGTCACTGCCAACGTAAACACCCTGCAAACTGCTCCTGCTCACTACCTCATTTTATCTGTCCAGATGGCAAATACTGCTGGGCTGGAGGTGGTTTTCAAACCAGATAGGATTTGATTGCTTGTGCTCAGTGCCATTCAGAGTACTTAAGAGCTGAATATATGGAATACTTTACAAGACTTCACATCTTACTGCCTCATTGTGTGTACCGTCCGTGTTATCTGTTAGACAAATAGTGGAAATGACAAAATAGTTCCTTTTCCTTTACTGTCATTTAGTTGCGATCCCAACGGCTTGAATGCAACTGCAGACTAGACTGCAGCCCGAAGAGGAAACCTGAGCAATGTGACAGGGGGAGAGATAAGTGGTTAAAAAGATGAACTGTGCGCTTAATGCCTCCAAGTAGCCAGCAAGAACAGGACTGTAATAACCCTTTGTGTTCTTAGCTTGCCCTGCTGTGGGGTCTTGGTGCAGTAGCTGGGGACCCTTGCTGGGGTACTCTTGAGGAGGCAGTTTGAATGAATCATGGGCTCTGAAGTGGGACGCTTGATACTGTGACATTCATTAACTCCTTGTTCTTCACTTTCCTTTTCTGCCACTGCATGTGCAAGTGAGGTGTCGGAAGGCAGAGCTGGAGCATGTTTATCTCCAGAGCCCTCCCAGTCTATCAGCTGTAGCAGGTCCCCCCTTCTGAACACCCACTGAAAGATGTTTTTATCTACTAACAAGAGGCACAGGGTTGTCTTGAAGAAAAAAGCCCCTCAAAATACTAACACGATAACCAAGACCAACCTTATCCTTACCCAGGGAAATGTTGTTTCTTGAGACTACCATTTATTCGTTTTATACAAACTTCTCAGCTGTTTCAAATTGAAATTAAGCTGACCACCTACAGATGAATGTGGTAAATTCACAGACGAGTGCAAAAAAAAAAACTCCTGCAGATAGCACCATGTGGAGATTTCACATAAAAAGTTAGAAAAACCAAAGCTACTGACTGCTGAGATGTAATGGAAAAAGAAATACTGATGCCATGTGGATAGACTCTTCATTGTGGGAAAAAATATTGACTTAGCCTCAAATGGTGATGAGAAAAAGCCACAAGTGCTCCAGGAGCCGTGGCTCTGAATGAAGGAGCTTACAGCAAACCCCGAGGAGGAAGGCAGGGAAGCCTGAGCAGCACACGGCCCAGGAAGAGCTGATCTGCTGTGGTTGGGCTCGTTAGGTACGTGACAGCAACTTAACCCCTCTTGAGCCTGCTAGTGGCACAAAGGGAAAGCTTGGCCAACAGGTAGCTGTGGCCAGTGAGTGGTGGAATTTCTGTTGTGTCTCTTTACCGGGAGATGTGTGATGGATGCCATTTGCTTTATATGGCTTCTTTAAGAAGCAAAGGAAAAAAAAATCGCCTTTGTTTTTTCATCACTTCTGTGTCTGCACATGCCGTCAATGGAAATGTCTTTGAGGACCATCCATAGTCAGGTCATCAGATCACTCTTAGTCACAGGCAGATGGGAGCTCTTAATTTATTTTAAGCTTTTGTTTTGCTAGATGAAAATAATTGTTCAGCAAGTTGAGCTCAGAGTTTTAGAATGACTTGTCTTGAGTGCATTACAGCACCCACATCCTATTGAATCACACTGTGTGTAGGCTCTTGGCAGGAGTGACTTCACATCTGTTTTAAAATTTTTGAATCTCTCCTAATATAATAAAGATAATGTTTATGAGCCTTTAAAACTGTGGTGTGGGAAAGGGTCGGCTGACTGCTGAAAAGCTGGTGTGGTGATGAAAATAAAATAACAAGAATAGACGTGGTCTATATTATAAAAACATGTCTGACATGAAAACAATGGCTTCTTCTAATCCTTTAAGGCTGTGACTATGGCTTGTCCTGTAGATGCTGCCTTCAACTTCATTTAACTTTGGCTTGGAAAGGGAAAGACTCTATAAATACAATAGGTTGATCTTTGTCGGGATAGCTTGTGGTGCCATGCTACCATCAAAGGAAACAAGCAGCCAAGAGCATAGCTGTAGGGCAGCTGCTGTGACTGTGTGTCTAGACTTTGCTGATTTAGCTGTTAATCAGGTAGAGGAGATGAAGACACCAACCTAGATGTGGAGTGAGGAGTGAAATGATCATTGCTGGATAATTTCAGTCTAGGTTTTTCTATGCTCTCTTACATTTGTGGATGAACCATTATGAATTATCTGTGGCCTGCTATGCTGATGTGCACGAAGAAAATGTTAACTGGGTAATGCAAACCAGGCAGGTATCATTAGCATGAAGCTAGACTTTGTTAAAACATATGTGAAGTAATTATATAGCTTAGTAAATGTAAACAGTTGTTTGTTCAACAATTATTGCAGCGATTCTCCCTCTCCTTAACAACAAATACCTTTCCCTCCTGTATTATACTTTCGAGAAAACATTGGGAAAACATTTTATACTGATTGGTCTCTGTTGATGTCCCAATTTGCTGTATTTCACTTGTCAGGTGTTGCAAGGTGTCAGTAATGCTTGATTTCTAGGGAGGTAGCTAACCAAGTGAGCTACACCTATACAAAAGCAAAGACTTGGGATTAAAGTCTGTGTTTTGTAAAACAAATGCTCTGTATTGATGAGACACCCGCTCTAAAAAGAGGGAAATCTTATGTTTTCATTGGCAGGAAACATTCAGTACAATGATTTTAACATCCTAATTCTTTGTTCCAGAATTTTCCCAAGGATTTTTCATAGCAATTGAAGTGAGGACTGGCGGTAGCACACTTGGCTGTTGAAAATGGCTGCCAGACCTTGTTTTTAAGTTTAGAACTTGGAGTCTCAGTCACCATCAGCTACCAGGCTGCCGAAGCAACGGAAAATTGGGTCCCAGAGTGGGTTCAGGGACCATTCTTTTTCTTTGTTTAAGAATCTCTAAACCAAATCTAAGACGTGCAGAATAGTCTCTAATAAATTGTTCTTTTCTGCACATGGTGAAGGTTTTGAGCTGCTTCTTGTGTAAGAAGATTGGCAGATGTGTTGGAAGGGTTTTCCTTGAGAGAAGCGAAGCTGTTTTGAAAAAACTTTTATTATTTTCTTGCATTTTTTTATCTGTCTTGCAGTCTAAAAAAGGTGTACTGTCAGTGCTTTGGTTTTAAGAAAACTGAATCAGGAAAGCTGTGGTTTGGCAGAATGGTTTCTTTCAGGAGTAGAATATTTGAATTACATGGGTTTTTTCCTAAAGAAAAAACTAAAATGTAGTTCCGAATAGAAAAAAAAAGATGGAACCTATGAACCATGAAAGTCATTTTGACACTGATTTCACATTCCATGGCCTTGCTGCTTGTGGAGAGTTTTGCACAGTGTTGCACTGCTCGGCTGTTGGTTCAACCACATGTGAGTGTGTATCAAGGATTAGACCTGGCATAGAAAACCCCCAGGGCTTTCATTCTTTTAAAAAAAAGCTTGTGGAACCAGAGCTGAACATGTTTCATATCAGGTGCTTTCCACAAATGTGGTCCATATTTGGATGATAATTCCTTACCTCTCTGAGAAGATGGAGTACTGTAATTACTGTAGTTCTGTAATTATTATAGAGTACTGTAATTATTATAGGCTACAAGGGGTCAAGATTTTGTTATAAACATAATGCAATTGGGAAACTTATTTGTTTATAGCAAAGCTATCATGAGAAGGATCTTAGATGCATTTAAGGTAAACAAAAATGAATCGCTGAGGTTAGCCTGTGGCTCCGAGTCATCATTTTTCCTTGCATTGCCCCATTGTTTGGTAAATTGAATGCTTTCATGTCATTGGCTCAGTTGAAAAGTTGAGAAATGTGAAACTAGAAAGATGTTGATGTTCTCGACATAATAAATGCTATAACTCAAAAGCCAGGCCAAGCTTAGATAGCAAGTCTGCTCATGTACTCACCAATAGCTTTCTGTTGGTCTTGCAAGCAGTTACTTGATCATTTTACAGGTCAGTGCCAAGTGCTGTGTTCTGTGGTGTAGCTTCTTACTCTTCTATGTGAGCACAAATGCCTCACTACTACTGTTTCAAGAGTATTTGGAGCAAAATCATGTGTTGAAATCATTCTTTGGAATAGATACACTTGCTACAGCCACAGTCTGAGCACCTGAATTAGGTGTCTTCAGGTCCTAACAGTGAGTTAGCAAGTCAAGTGTTTGAAATCCAAAAGAAGCAGAGCTAAATAATCACCGGTTTCTGATTCTGATAGGAAAGACACCATCTCTCTCTTCCATGAAAAACATTGCATTTATCAGGAGCAAGCTTGCTCCTTCCAGAGGAGCTCCAGTAGAGATGGATCTGTAGCTCTCACATGATAAGTGTTGGTAATTAACAGGTGGCCTCCAACATTTGTAGTCATTGCTGATCAGATGGTATATTGCCTATGTTGTGTCATCGACCACCCAGAGGTAGAAAGAGGAGGTAAAAGCAACAGGAACGTATAAATTTTTTCGGTGCTGGCAATAGCCTCACTAAATAAATATTGAAAAAACCCCAGATTCCAGTACTTCTGTGCATGGAGACCAAAACCTAATGGTTTGTAGGTTCAATTCAGTTAATAAATAATTCTTGGTCAGATAAGAAAGATAATTCCATCTTGTGATAGAAATGTCTCTGAAGGTATGTATTCCAGTCACTGACCAGAACTTCCCATTGTTCATGAACATTAGTCATTTTCAGTCTTAAGACATGAAATATCCCCTTCAGAGCATGCCAGATGAGGGTGCTGAGGAGGACTGAGTGTTACCCCCAGGAGAGCAGGGCCCTCCCCTTGCAGGATGGTGATGTAGGGCAACACAGCTGGCAGATGGGTGGGTGATGCTGGCTTGAAAGGGCTGAACACAGGGTTTTATTAGCTTGTCATGGACACTTAGTCTCCTACAGAGTTGGGTAAAGGTGAAGGCTGTCCCAGCTTCTCATGCAAAAATCTCGGTAAGAAAGGCATGATGGTACAATCTGTTGGCTCTTCTTGGCAGAGCAATAAAATAGATGGAGGGTCACATAACGCGTGCTGGCATTGGCAAGGAAAATCATCTCTTGAAACCTAAAGGAAAGTATGTATCCTGCCAGTGTGCTGAGCCCACCCACGACTTGGTTTGTATTGCCTGCTGATGCTCTGTTACATGTTAGGTAATATCCAAAATTAGATGATTTGGGCATTATTTTCCTATGGTATTAGTGCACTTTAGTTGTTTCTTGTAAAATGTGTTTCATTTTTAGAACACATTGTGTAGCTTTAAAGAATTTCTCCATGGTTCGAATGTGACATAATTAATATCCCTAACAGGAGCATTTGTGCAATATTTTCAGTTAAACCAAACAATTACTATAGGACTATTTGTAAATTATAGTAGTGGCAGGAAAATCAATTAGATACTTGTTGCAAAAATCATTACATCAATTGCATTTAAGTTTTTCTTTGTTTTGCTTAAGGCAGAACAGGGATGACAAGAAAATCAAGTTAGCATTAATAGTTTTCTCTAGGACTGGCAATTCTATTTGTTACCAAATGCATGATGACATTCCTGATTTTCATTATTTTACATGGCAGTACACTCAGCCAAATGCATCAGCTGTGAGGATCATGTATTTATGGTCATGGCCTTCTAGTATCTTGATGTATTTTACTTAATTTGTGAATTCTGAAATGGGGAATGTTTCCAGGTTTTGGTAGCTAGTGAGGGGTGGTTGGAGAGCTCCTTCCTAAGTCCTCTGCATATCAGACATTTTAGCATCTCGGAAGAGTTTGGAAGGAAACTGGAATGCTTCTTAATCATGTTTATTGTATATACAAATTAATATTTATTGAATAATTACATAAGTATATGCATATATATGCATTGGAACGGCCTGCCCAGAGAGGTGGTGAATTCACCATCCCTGGAGGTTTTTAAAAAGAGACTGGACATGGCCC
>JANHFX010004282.1:47060-68231 GCA_027560015.1 Chloroceryle amazona
TGGAGTTGGATCAGGGGTTGGACTCGATGATCTTGGAGGTCTTTTCCAACCCAATCTATTCTATGATTCTATGATAATATTCTGCCAATAACCACATACTCTTGCATTTCCAACCCGTTCCTTTTCCTCCATGCTAGTGCAGAGCTGAGTGTGTTTGTGAATTGACAGAAAAGGATCTTTCATCAGGGAACTTTTATTCCTCATGTCATTGACAGCTCTTCAGTATGTGCTTTGGGACAGACCTGGGGTTTGTGCTCCGCATTAAGCGATGTGAAGAGGTCAGGTAGACTCAAATTAGCAGAAATTTGTCTCTCTTTACTGCACCAACTGTTCTCGATCCCAGATTGCTTCCCCTCAGCTCTGGCACCTGAAGGCTCACATGAGCAGCTTTTCTTCATTTTATCTACAAAAGATAGATAACAATAACTTTCCGTATGCAACATAACATGAACACTGTTAGATGTTAAGTGTGCTTCTGATTTTTGCTACAAAAATAGACTCATCTTCAGGGTGCTTTGTTGTTCTGTGTGCTCCACCCTGTGTCTTGGGTATAAGGAAGAACTTGTTTTCCATGAAGACTGTTGAGCAGCGGACCCCAGGCTGCCCAGACAGACTGTGCAGTCTCTGCCCTTGGAGGTTTTGAAGACCAGACAGGATAGAGCCAGGAGCAACCATGTCTGACCTCAGAGCTGGCCCTGGTTTGGACTGGGGACAGTCCTAGCTTCCCTCCAGCCTGAATTATCCTGTGACTCGAGGGTCTTGGGTGAAGAGCAGGAAGAGACAGAGACCACATTTTTACCATTGTTAGCTGCAGTGCGCACAAGATGATACTGCTCTGAAGACCCAGATATTTGTTCTGGCATAACTTTTTTTATTGGTCCAAAATAATTTTCCCATACATTCCTTGTGATTTAGTGTTATTTCTGTCCCTGTGAATGCGCTTAGTAGAAAGTCATGCAATTAACTGAGTCATCCACATTAGTCACTCCTTTTTTATTGTATGAAGAGATTTCCTTACGTTTTCCATTGCTAATTTTGTTGTGACCCTTCTGAAATGACACATTTTCATTCTGAGAGAAATGGAGAAGTGGCCAGTTAATCTGGGTTTATAATGCCTTAGGTTTTAAATCCGCTTCTGAACTAATTAGCTTCTAAACTCAGAAACTGGGTTCTAAAGCAGTCCTTCTCAGCAAGGATTTCTGTCTTCTGTTTTCAGTATGTTTGGCTTTCATTATGAAACTACAACTCTATTTTTTTTTTAACCCACACCTAGTAGGATGAGAACTTTTTTTTTTTGAGCATACTTCCAACAAAAGTGATTTTTTTCCCTAAGTTGTCTACTACATCTGTGTTTTGGAAATCTTGTTTAAAGAATTGCTGAAATACGTGATGATTATCTGCTCTGACTGATTGGGTTAGTGGATCAAATGCACAGGCACACAATTAGAAGGAAGGCTTGCGCTGGAGATGACAGCATGAGAATGGCATGTTGGAAACTCACGCGTAGCACCCAAACATCGCGTTTCATGCCATGATCGTTTTGTTGGGGCAGTGCAGTGCGTGTCATTTAGAGCATATTAGTCCTTGGGAGCTCAAATGAGTATCTACTTCAGTGATTGATTGTGCTTAAGAGTAGGAAATCAGTAACTCCAGGCATTGCATTACGGTTGTATTTCTTTCCTTGTTGGCACACGCAATTTGCTGTGGGATTAAAGGGAGAGCTGTGTGATTTTTTCCTATTTAGGCCCCATTCCTTTGTGTTAGGAGTTCCCTGGAATACTTTCACTGCAATTGCACTCGCTTAAAAAAATGGTTGTTATTCAGGAGGCAGTAAAATAAAGTTTTGTCTAAGGAAAAGGGTAGAACGAGCAATTGAAAAATTAGGTTTCTTTGGAAGGAAAGGAGTTTGGATAGTGGTGGTGGGGGGGTTGTTTTGTTTATTTTTCTTTTTATTTGTTTTTGCTCGGGGTAATGGGGTCAGTCCCACAGCAAGTCCCATCTGAGTTGTAGAAACGTTCCTATGGCATCCAGACCTTGGCTTTACTTCAAGCAGCTAGGTGGAATGATAACATAGGAATACTGATACAAGTATCACCTTTGCAAGCAGCCAGTTCCATGAGTGAGACCTTCCAAGCTGGCTAGGCTAAAGCCTTCCCTAGTTTGGATGTTAATGTTTTCAGCCACGTAGGAACATTGGTACAGTGCTTATTTGAGGGGACAGTTTAGTATAACACCAACATCTCAGTGATGGTGCACTGTTAATCCTGCACGTGTGAATGATCTCTTGGTGTGTAACATGGAATGCATATCCTTTTTAAAGGCTCAGAATAGGTAAGTTGTATTAATAGTTCATATAATTTCATAGTAGATAAGCCTGGTTTGTTACACAAAAGATCAGAACTCATAAGCACAGCAGTCCATTCTGTTCTGAATTCTATGGGTAGACTCATTTGGTTTTTGGTTCATGCCACGCAGCTGAATTTTGACTCGAGTAGCATTAGTGTTTGTTCTTCTTTCTTCTGCCCTTGTAATCTGAGAATTCTTGCATTAAATGGGCAGTTTAGCCAAATATTTATTATACAAAGAAAAAATAGTTCATTTGCTTGTGTTTAATGGAAATAATGATTCATTTTACAGATTCTGCCATGAAATAGAACTAGGAGATTTGGTTCTTGGAGGTGCAGAGGATGTCAGGCAGGCACTACGAGTGCTGTCTTCCTTTGTCTTTCCTTTTTATATAATTTTTGCAGATGATTCTTAGTATTCTTTTAACTGACAAAAAGAAATATTTCAGCTTTTTCCTAGTTCAGTCAGAATTGTGCGGTGCTGCTGGATGCATCTGGGTAGGGTTAGACCCCATCCTTCGTATACTTCCCCCAAAGGTCTCAGTCGGGCATCTTGTTGTAGATTTGTATGAATGCCATCTTATTGACTTTAGCTGTAGATGCATCCCATTCTTCCAGTGCTCTGAAATGCCATGAATTTCTTCAGAGAGAGCCTACATGGTTGTTCCACAGAGCATAAGGCTTATTGGAGGAAATTAGGAATGTGCTGAGAGGATCTTGCTGAAGTCGCTCGGCTGATCAGCCCAGCAGTGCTGGATTGCTCGGGGGTGTGTGTGCTTTTTTTCTACGTCCCCATAAATACTTCTCTGCAGATGTGTCTCCTGTATATTGCATTGGGAGTAAGTTACAGATGTCTGGTAGATCAGTTTACTTTGTAGCCCTGTGTACTCCTTCACCACATGACTTGAAGCCTGTTTTCAAAGCAATGCTTGAGTACACAAAACAGAGGGAGGCTGCTTGTTCCATGGCTTATATCAACAGAGAGAAACAAATGGTGTTTTGCTTACGTACGACTGCGTAACTTTTTGAAAAATGAATTTCCAAGGAAAGGGTAGTAGAATATATGTCTAATAGGTTATGCAGGCTTCTGGCTGAAGACCTTTAGCCTTTGCTATATATCTCTCTTTTTTCTTTCAAGTGTAATGAGAATTCAGAGCTTTCTTTTTCTGGAGAGTTATGTCAAGAATTTTTTGAAATCAATCTATGAGTAACATTTTGTCATGGAGATAGCATTAAATCTCTTAAAGATCAGTAGAAATACTAAAAAGTTATGGAGTAAAACAACCCCAAAATTCTACAGAAAATAGAACAGGATTCTTTATTTGAATGCTTGGGGTTTTTTTTTAAACCTCAATTTGTTCCTCAGTAATTGTTTTAGAAATAGATTTCAGTAATAGAAATTAGCGTGTAGTACATTATGAAAATACAGTGAATTGAAACGGTAGGGTGCAAGTTGAGGGAGTAACCTCCTTAGAATTATTCAATTTGAGAGAAAAAATAGTCTAAATAAGGGTACTTTTATAGCCAGGGATGGTTATCCGAAGCATTGGTCATGGGAAGACTCGCCAAGTGTTGTTTGTGATTCCCATGCCTTCTCCACCCAGAGTCTAAAGAGAAACAGAAAAACCCCAAAGATAAATAAGAGAAGGGTTTGCAAAGAAACAGTTGTGCAGCTCGGGACTCTACATCATCAGCGATGCAAGAGGTAGCCAAGAATGGCATTTTGCAGCAGATGCTGTGAAAATCAACTCTTTCAAGCAGATATAGCTATTTAAACATCTCATTAGAGAACTGAGTATTGGCAACAGATCTCCAGATAAAACAATAAACCCAAGTTTTTCTTACTGGTCAACCTCAAATTAATAATGAACTGACAGCACACTCTGTTGGTGAAACCAAGCTCTTTGCAATGTTTTCATTGTGTGAAGATGGTCCCTCACAGCTCTTCTACGGGAAAACCTGCCAAGGGCTGAGGTTAAGTATCTCTAACTTACTGTTAAAGGAAGAAAACACAAGCACTTTTATGTATTGAACTGCTTGGTGAGTCTAGGGATGTTTCATATTGTCCTCGTGACATAGTGGTTCTTAGTGACAGAAGCTTCTTGAGGCCACATAGAAATATTTTTGTCTGCAGCACTCTGAAAGTGCATTCTCTTTTGGTTATTTTGGTTTTGTCATAGTGTGTGTCTTTCATAGAATTAAATTGTACAATTAAATTCCATGCAATTAAAGGGAGGGGAAGGGAGCATGAGGGCAAGACTGCCTCCTTCTACTGGAATTTTTTGGGAATCCCTGTCTTTGCAAATAATTTCATGGAGTCTAAAGTTAGACTAAACAGTGTATTAGAAATGTATCATTGTATGGAAGATTGCTTCTGCCTTGGTAAACAAAAAGGGGATAGAGTTGCTCTTTGTACTATGTGAAGCTAGAAGGCACATTTAATTCTTCCCAGAAAGTGCTCTTGTACTAATACAGCTCTTTTGAAGGTTTGTCTTCAATGTCTGTTTCCAGATTACAAAGCGGTTACTCGGAATATACACACACAAGAGCAGCTCACCACCAGGCTTTCTGCTGTTGTTTAAAGCAAGCAAAACATTTATCCTGCTTTTCTCTTCTGCCTAACCATTCAGAGCACAGCATGGTTTTATTAGTTGGTTGACTGCAGTTGCAAGTCCTTTCCCTTCTGCTCCCATCGCTTCTTGTTTTTCTATGAGTTTCATGCACCATCTGAGTCCTAGTGGGAATGAGACTAGAGGGCAATGTTGTTGGGGAGTTGTAGGGGGAAGGAAAGGGGATATAATGCTGATAGGGAGGAGAATCTTGAGCTGCAGTTTGGGGGGAGAGTTAAAAGATTAGACAATAAATTTATTTAACAGAGACTAATCTACTGGGACTGAACTTCATATCCTGTTTTGGGATAATATATTTCCTTCTGTGCTCTGGAATGAATCTGTCATCTCAAGTCTAATAATGAGAGGCAGAGGATTTTTAATCTCTGACCCCCTTTCATATAATTTAATAAAGGCTGGTTTCTTTATTTTATTTGGAAGCTAACTTACTGAAGTTGTTCTTAATGCTGCTCTGAAAAACGTAATGCAGGATTTTGCATTTTAAATTTTTTTAAAAAGGAATTGGGTTTTTATTTAATTGTGGACAGTAATGTACTTGCAAAGTATTTGTTGCAGTCCTCATTTCAGAGCACAGTTGTTTATCTCTCTGCATCTCTGGTGAAATGCAGAGATGAGAAGCAGAGTCAGCCACGCTGTTTGCACATTCTTGGCTCTGCGTCGTCAACGGATTCCATCTGACTGGGATAGACAGAGGCGGGAGACCTGAAGCTGGCGTGTGACTTTCTGTAGCAGGGAATGATCGTTATGTGGGAAGCTGAGTGGGGTTTCAAATGTGGTAACCACATGCATAATTAGCTATAAAATCACAAAAGTTGTCCTTTTCCCTCCAAGTGGCTGCTGCTCATGTGGCAGTGATTACAGCTCCCATGGAAGTGCCACACCACTGACCTGACACATGGACTTTCCCAAGCCGCTTGGTCCTCTCTTCATCTCCTGGGGAGCCCCCAAAACACCCTTTGATTGTAAATCACTCTGTGGGGCTGTGAGAAGTTGTTACTCCCAGGGAACGTGTTGGCAGGTCACGCTGAGATCTCTCTTCTTGTTTTATACCTCATTAAGGAAGGGTCAGTAAAATACAATGAAATACAATGTTTGCCTTCCGACTGCAAATTTGGAAACAAAACACAAAAGGAAAAGAAAACAAAAAACAAAACAAGCCCTTTCCTTAAAGGACTGTCTGAAATACATACATATATATGAAATATATAAGGGCTGATACCTCCTAAGGACCAACATCTTGTAAGGAGCTCTGTCCGAAGTGTGTTTCCAGCAGCAGTCAGGCTCCCTCGGTGCAAACCAGCCAGGCTCTGCTCATCACAGACACATATCTTGATATTCAAAGCACTTCTGAGATTCTGCCTCCTACATGAGCATGATAAACAGTTTTTTTCTGTAAAAAAAACCTTTTCATATATTTTTAGCTTCAGTGTTTTTACTTTGTTTTTTTGGGTTGGGTTTTTTTGTGTATTACAAAAGGACCAAAAATGACAGGGCATGGATTTCAGATTTGTCATAGTGAATTTTAGAGACTGAGTTAGAGAGAGTAATGCAGACCTTGCAGGTAGCCATGCACTCCAATTCTTAGGTTTCTGTCCAAAATAAAAGTTTAGACTTAATAGTGATTAAGAACTAATTTTCACACCTTTCAGAAGGTGAAATCTAAGCAGGCATCTCTTGAAACTACTAAGTGTTGAAGTGGTTTCTTTCTGTTTAATTTTGCAGGTTGCTGTATCCTATATTCAGTTCAAGTTGTGGACCCTTATGTTTGCTTTGTAGATAATGCCGAGGTGTGGGACTTGGAGCACCTTGAAGCGTGATTGCTCAGTTTATGCAATTATATTATTCAGTCCTTTTCCAAAAGGTGCTTCAGAAAACCTGGGTGTAGCTCATACAGCACATTAATCTGAGAGTTAAAATTGCTGGCCTTAACATAGAGGACAGCCCTTTCTCTTTTTAAAAAATGGAACTCAGAATTCAGTGTCCTCGTCTACTGAGGTCCAGATGCTCAGCAAAGCCAGTGATGGCTTTGCAATAACTGAAGCAGAACTGTGCTGCTGGAATCTGGCCGTTCAGTCTGAGCTTTGTGTATCGGGCATGCATGAACAAACGTGGTTTTCTGTGACTTTCTAGGTGACTCTTGTGCTTGATATTGGATTAATAAATTAGCAAAGTCCTGGATTGAAATATAGACTTAATTTAGGGAGGTCAGTCCACTAGGGAACACGATTAAAACGTGAATATTTTGTTATAATCACTGATTTCCATAGTAACAGCAAGTCATAGGCTCATCAGATTCCCCAGCCTCTTTTGTATCCTACTGTTACCTTGTTGTTGAACAGCTTTCCTCTTCACAGCAAAAGCCAATAACTCTTATTTTCCATTAGCTGTAACACGTCCAGTAATTAGAACAGTAAATTTTGTCCAGTAAATAGAGCGTGTACTTAGCTGTGATACTGCTGTTTTTACATCCGAAGAAAAATGGTGACAACAATGGTTTTAGAACTGATAGTACTGTTTTCATAGAATTTAAACAGCAATTATGGAAAAAAATATGGTTCCGTTTCATCTTGATAAACTACTTATTATGGATGCCTCTATAGTATTTTGTCTTCAGAGAGACTTTTTTATTAGAGTTTTTTTTATATGCAAAATGCCTTTGCTCCTTCATTTTGATTGTATAAGTGGCAGAAAAAGTAGATAAATGAACACTGACTATTCATGAGTGGTAATGGGAACCAAAGCACAGGTTGAAAGAAAGATGTTGTTTTTTTCATTGGGAAAGGTGATTTTCTGTAGCGTAGAGACAAGAACACTGGATTAGAACATCTGGAATGTTTGACTTATCCCCATTAATCTCGAAAGTCAATCTTGTGACTTCTGTGGATTTATTTTTCCCCTCTTTTTAGCACTTTGAGTCATTAGATCGTCTGCTTCGTTATACACATTAGTACATCACACTCCATAAATCTCAATAGGAACTGCTATTCTCAGGACTGTAGCTATTATTTCTGGGTTTGCTGTCTGTCTGTGTGAATTCATATTCTATTTTTCCCCCATTATTATTTTTTTTAGAAAGTATCAAAGTTACCTGTTTGCTTAGTAATAAAGACCTGAAGCCACACCAGTGACCTAAAGGAGGTCTGATGCTTCATTAGAAGTAGGCAGACTTTCAAAACACATTTCTGAAGAATTCTTTGAGCCATTGCAACATGGTAGGCTTGCTTTTCATGCACTCTCTCCTACAGAGAGAGAGGAAAAAGATTGTCTGGGGGCAGGTATGGGGGAAACAGTCACAAGGACTGGGAAGCAAGGCACCCTGTTTCACCTCTGCGAGTTGTCTCTCCATGTCTGGTCCAAGGGGCTTCCAACTGGGCTCCTGGGGCAGGTGCTTGCATAGTTTGTGCTTGTTCTATGAGTAAATAAATGACTTCAGTCTCCAGGGCTGTCCCCAGGGCATTTCAACAATGCTATAAATTCTTATAATCCAGACAAAATCAAAACCTATTTCTAATAGAAAAAGCAGATCTTTTATATCCTTTTTTTCTTAAGCTTTTTAAAGGGCAAAAGAAGCCAACAAAATTGCCTAAAATATTAATAACTTCAAGCAGATTTTGTTCAGCTCCCCTGCTGGGTCTTCTGTAATTTATTGGGTAACACACCCCACACCCAAGCATGTGGGGGTTTTGAAGAGGGGAACAAATACGAGCGACTCGGCATTCCTGATGTACGCCACAAATACTATGAAGGGCTTAAGAAATGTACACTGCAGTGTGTTCTCACAACCTGAGATGTCATTTTAGCACTAAGAAAAGGTTTATTTGACTGACTCTACAGCCGTAGGGGACAGCAAAGTGGTTTGTGCTTTATGGTTTTTCCCCTTACCAGGAAGCAGAAGAAGCAGGGTAGGCTGATGTCTTCCTGATGCTAGATGTTACTCAGTGAAGGTTTCCGATGTAAGACAGCTTTTGGCTATTGTAGTCTAATTTTTTGAATGAGTGAGAGTGTTTAAATAGCAATAAATCATTCTACAGGTTGGCCAGAATTAAAAGAGGTCATGGGCTAAACTGCAAGTACTGGAATGGTCAACTCTCTTGGATATCTTTACAAACATTTTCTTCCAGCGTTTATGTTTGTTATATTCTGGGTGTGTTACAGCTGAAGAGGTTTTAACATTTTGATGTCCAAGTCTAGAGTTTTAAATAAATCTAGAAGTCCAAGAAAGATTGTTACTCATTTCACCAGTGCCACTTGGAAAGGATTTTTCTAGTGGTAGTTACAGTCCACACACTGTAAAAACAACAGCTGCAGTTTAGATGACCTGAGAGCTCCTTGTTACCTTTGTCTTTTGTCTGATTTTGTCCCTGGCTGAGTTACCTGTAAGGAGTTTCTCACCAAGCACATTTCAAAATTTTCTGGCCACACTGAGGGATCCTAGTGTATAAGTAATATAGACCTGACAATTAGGGAGTGTTTTCTAAGCCAAGTGAAACTACCACATTTACACAGACAGCTGCAGAGTGTTCACTTTTTAGGAATAAACTTCATCAAGGTTTTGAAGGTAATCACCAGCTTGTCCAGAGAAGCTGGCCTCCTCGAGAGGGTCTTTTAGTTTGACCAGGGCAGTGTATAGAGCATGATCTAAACCCCTGTTAACTGCACGGTTGATTTGCTTTGCATCAGTTCACATGTGTTCGTGACACCATTTACAGTGCCTGTCAGGCCTTGAGCACTGGAAACATGATTGGACTCAAAGTAATATTCAGTGTGATTTCTTCTTTAAATTATAGAAGAGATGGTTTTTGGTGTTCAATAGATAAACAGCGACCGTTAGTTTTGTGAGCAATACCTGTTGCAGGCAACAGGCTCTTTAACCCTCTTGTTACTGTTCTTCAACTTCTCAAGGCAACTGAAGAGCTCTCCTCAGAGATGGATTGGAAGGAGGTAACTGCAAGGTTTGAAAGTACAGAGAGACTGACCTTATTTTTGCTAATACTTTCAGCCACCCAGTTAGTCTTAGCTTCATTAATTTTTTCTTTCAAGTCTTTTATGGGAACTCTGCATGGCATTGATTTAAATTATCCTGTTTATAGTAATAATGGGAAACATAGTGCAGAGAGTAAATAATTACTTAGGGAAGGAAAAAGACAAAGCTATGGCCAGCAGTGCAAGGCAGGCAGAGAATAAACATTTTCTTGGTGGAAAAAAATATAAATTGAATTAGTTGGGGGGAAAAAAAGGGGGGAAAAAAAAAGAGAAGTAAAGACAAATAGCATGTAGTTGCTGTAGATGGTAAATTACTTGTGCAAGCTAGATTTTTTATTTTTTTTTTCCTGCAGTGGGTATGTAGTGAGCAGTGAACCTCTGCTCTCTGTGAGAGCTGCCTGAAAAATATTTCTGGTTTAGCTGTGTATTTGAGTATGAAAAAGATGCTTTTAGTTGCTTTAACTTGGCAAAAATATGCTTTTTTAAATATATATAGCTTCACAACTACACCTGTCAATATGAGGGCATAGCATAGCTGAAAAACAATATAAGGATTCTCATTGTGGTTCATTTTCAAGTGTGAAAATTAGAAATTATAACCAAAGTTGTACTTTTCAGCAAGTTTGGAGGATGCAGTATCTGTGCATTTTAGGAGAAGTTGCTCTGTGTCTATTTCTGTGACTCAGGCTTCTCCGGGTAGCTTTATACACTCAGAGTTGATCTGTTAGAAACTACAGTTGCTGGAAAAGTTATGAAAACATTGGCTAATATTTTACAGACTTGAGTTTATTTTTCCAAGGATTTTACCTTTCATTTATCCCAGAGTCTTTCTTTAACAAACTGGGTGGTGAAAATATCATCTTACATTTGAATGATGACATTGGACCCAGCTTTCTCCAAGCTGTGTGATGTACGGGATGGAAGTGTGTGGGCACCGACTCCCTAAGCGAGTATGGACGTGTCCGGCATGACCGGAGCTTAGCTGCTTCTCGGTGAGTTGATGTCCCAACATCAGGTGTGCTGAGGTTGAGCAGCTGGCAGTGCTGAGGAGGATGAGGTGGCATTCTGCTTACAAAAACCCAGATGAGCCAGTGGTGGGAACTGTATTGCGACAGTGTGGTCAAGTGATTTCTCTACCTAGGTCTGAATTAAACACTAACGATGAGCTTTGTTTGGTGGGATAAATGGCATGTCATGGCTGGGAGCTGGACAAGGCAAGGTGAGGACAGGGTATTAGTTTTAGAGCAAGGCTACTTCCTTCATTGACAGAGCCTAAAATAATAGGAGATGAATCTAAATACCTTTCTGCATACACTTTGTTGTAAATGAATCTCATATGTTTTTTCTTGGGCACGGCAAGCCAAATCATTATCTGTGAAATTCCACATACTTTCAGGTTTTTTAGGCAGTGTAGGTAGGTTAACATGCTTTG
Organism: Chloroceryle amazona; assembly: GCA_027560015.1. Classification (NCBI taxonomy): domain Eukaryota; kingdom Metazoa; phylum Chordata; class Aves; order Coraciiformes; family Cerylidae; genus Chloroceryle; species Chloroceryle amazona. The sequence goes on from JANHFX010004282.1 coordinate 58,451, forward strand.
TTCAGGGGGAGATTCTAATAGCAAATTGTGAATTTATTATGATCCAGACAAACGGTTGCACAATAATCTTGCATAATTGTTTGTTCCAGAAGCAAACCCAAAATATATTAGGATCCTATTTTCCTCTACCAATGGTCAAGACAGCATCTAACAGTCTTCTGTTTAAAATTGCTATGACAAAGGGTACAGTGGAATACCTTTCTTAGCCACAACCGAGATGATGTAGAAGCCTTAATTTGAGTTAGAAAAGGTGTTCACTTTACACACGTATTCATAGACTAAAATTCTTGCTGTGACTGTGTGAAGAACAGATGTTGATCCAAAATAGAAAATGCCTGAGGACACATACCACAGAATTTATAAATGTGATGATTTGTTCTGAGAGACTAATTTTTAAGGGGATTAAAGTTTTTGATGACAGAGCCATTCAGAGGCTTCAGCCAGAATGATGTTTTGATTAATTTTTCAATATTTGAAAGCATTTGATGAAATGCTTTCAACATTTAACAGTGTCAGTGTGAAAGCTATTATTTAGGGAATGTCATGGCCAATTTTTTATTTTTTTTTTTATAATCTAAGTATATAGCAATGAAATAAATCGGAGACTTCATTTGTTGTCAGGATTGTTAGGAGCCTTCATAGCTTACTGCAATGGAACTGTTCTTGGGAATGAAAGAGTCCAGTTGCTGTAGATCCTGAGGTCTGAAGAAGCTGCCAGTTCAAGACCGTGGTTTGTGTTCTGGTTGTTTAGCCTGAGGAAGCAGAATTATCTGTACAGCAAGAGCTTAAAAATGTGTTGGCCTATGGCTTTCCAATTTTGTTATCTTGAATTCGCACCCTGGGTGCCAGTAGTGGCTGGGAGCAATGAGTCTGTCCGGATTTCAGCAGTGGATGAAAACTGAGAGCCCCGTGTTTGACCAGCTGTCCTCAGCAGTCTACAGTGCTGTGCTTTGATGCGACTTGGTTTCGTTTGATTACCAGGGAAGAAGCCCCATCCTTTTGCTGTCAGCAAGGAAGTTTCCATGCAACAGTGAGTCAGAGCTGTTCTTTCTCGAAGCAGCTGCAGGAGGCCAGCAGTGCTCCAGAAATAGGCTGCTCTGTCCCGGTCATTGGAACTGGGCTGGTTTAATCTGCTGTTGCTCAGCAGCATCTGAAAGCGAGGAGGACTGGTGGGGACTCCCGGGCGGATTGGTTCCTGCGGCCTCTGTCTGTCTCACTTTCTCACCGTGAAAGCAGCGAGGTGCACAAGGCTCCCTGGCAGCTGAGGGATGTGCAGCCACATGCCTGGACTATTGGAATTTACTTTCAAAGGATGCTAATCCATGTCCTGTATGCTTAAAGCAGCTAGAAGAACAATTAATGGAGTGCACAGGGTTAAGTTCCTACGAGCTGAGAGACTCGGTGATCAGCAGGGGGCATCATATCTTATGAACACAGCTCCATGCCCCAGTGAGAGGGAAAGGAGTTCGCGTTTGTCTTGCTACATTTGAAGAATGGCATCATGACTGTCGCCGTCATCCGGGATTGAAGTTCAATGCTCGTAATGCTTTCTACATGCTTTCCTTTAAGGCTTTTGGGCTGTAAATGTTCTTTTGATCTTACAGTATAAAAAATAAAATTTCAGGCCAGTAACTTGCTCCAATATCTCCTTTCCAAAGGCTGTGGGAGTTCCCCGTATGTGCTCATGGCATTTGGAAGCTCAGCTGATCTGCTTTCTGATTGCAGAGGGAATAAGATTATTTAGTTATGACTTAAAATTCGAAAACCAAGAAATAAAGTATTACACAGACTGACAGGAGATGATTGTTTGGACAGTGAGGGTGGAATTAATTTCATATTGCCAGAGTTGTTGCATGAGGAAAGGTATCAGAAAATTAATCAACAGAGCTTTTCTAAAAATCACACCAGCTTCTGTTTTGCTGGTCTGTAAGAACTGCAAAAAAATTTCAGGTTTTTGACGTTAAGTCCTGAAAGAGCAAGTAAAAAAGATTGCTGAAAACAAATGGTTTGATTAAGAAAACAAATATTGATTAGCAAAAGACCCTAATTAGTGAAATGCTCACAGGTTTTATTGGAAGGTGCCAGCTCCGCAGTGGCCCAATCCTTCCTTCCTTCCTTCTGCCAGTGCAGCAAAATGTCCTTAGCTCCTTCTTACTGTTCCTAAAGACAATGCATTCAAATGACATAAATTACTGGTTTGCTGGAGCTTTCCTAGTACACGACAGGAAAGGAAGAGTAGGCAGTGAAGCTACAGATAGCAACTGTGTTTTTCAAACTATGTAAGTTAGCTTCAATATTTTTACCAGAGTGCATCACCCCACGTAATTTCTCAAGCTTTTTATAGCTTTAATAATGATGTTCTCATTTCTTCTGTAATGTGTTGCAGTCCTACACGTTAGGTTCAGTGATGACTTAGCAGAAAACGTAACATATGATGTTGGCTGGGATTCCCTTCCCCGGAGGTACGAGACTCTTGACGTAGGTGAGAGGGCAAAGAGTTTGCAGTTTTTTCCTGGCAGGGGTTCAGTGAATTTCTGTATTTGTTATGACTCCAAAAAGGACTTCTATTTACTCTTAGCATGAAATGCTTCTTGCCTGTCTTTTTGGAATTCATGAAAGTTGAGAGCATTTTATATGCTGAGAGATGTTATACTTTTTACTGGTGTATGTCAATGTGGCAAAAAGATTTTGATTAGTAATACCTGTGGCAGGGTCTGAGTTTATTCAGGGAGAACAAGATTAGGGTATCAGTTGCTCGTCTGGCTACTGATACAAGAATAAAGCAATCTATGTTTAATTTATATGAAAAGGAAGAAATCATTTTATATGCCCGACAAATGCGAACATGTTATTTTGACACATCATGGGAATGTTTTAAGAGACCCAACTTAGTTAATAATACATAATGCTGTAGATAATACTTCAGTTATATCAATTAGTTATACAGGTCAGTGCACTGAAATGGTGTTAGAATGAACTGAACAGAAAATTAATAATTTAAACTGTACTGTATATATTTTCCAAAGCAGAAGACAGGCAGAAGAGGAGATGGATAAACACAGTCTGATGGATGGAAGGAAATGGAGAGACAGGTGATTTGTGTAGCTCATCCAGCTGTCACAGTAAATATGAAAATCTGTTTTCTGTGCTAGATCAGCTATCTGTGCTTATGGCTTACCTTCGGCTCTGCTTTTTATTCCTCTCAAAAGGGGATTTTTAGGAGGTTAAAGCCTCAGGAATTTAAAATTCCCACATAAACTAGGTGTTTTTAAGTAACTTCTGTGTTCAGTTGTGGGAAGTATGCATTCTCAGCTCCCTTTCTGTCACTTAAAGAAATATTGCTCGGCAGACTGGACTTGTTGAGCGTCGTGCATCACGGCGAGGAGGACCGAGCCGAGTCCTGGAGCAGAAGGGCTTTCTTAAGCTGTTGGGCATTCTTAAGGCATGTGACGTTGGCACTACAGGTTTATAGCAAGTTGAAGGCTACAAAATCTTATGCTATGTAACAGTGACTACGAAGCAATCAAGTATGCTGCATCTGTAGAGCTTCTGGGTGCTTCCTGGACCAGTTTTATTTGTTCTTTCCTGAGTGCTTGGAATAGAAACAAGTCGGTGAGTGAAATACATACACCGCTTAAGGTGCCAGTACATAATCTGCTCCTCCCACCCCTAATTAAATAAAAAATGTTTAAAAATTAGTATTTGTCTACCTACAGCAGTCAGGTCATTAAGTCAGACCAATGAAATTAACCAGTGATTAAAGTAACTGGGGGACCCCAGTATCCTTCAGGGTTTCTCATGAAACATCAGTAGAGCCCCATGCAGCAGATCAGGTTCGAAATGTTATTAATCAAAAGGGTTCTGTGGAGCAGCTCTAGAGTGTTAAGTCTTGCAGACCTGTTTTTATGAACTGCTTTTTTCGATAAGGACTGAGATTTTTTTTTTTGTCTGCTGTAGTCTGCGCACCAACTCTGCGTGCCAGAGATCAAATTAAAAACTATTTCTTGCCTTTCCAAGGGAACTATGTTACTTAAAAGCCCTGTGTGCCTTTGGGTTATGATTAACTCTTCCCAGGAAGAGGGATTTTGGATAGTCTGAAAAGGAAATGCAGCCCAGTGAGGCACGTGCTTATAGTATCATTATGAGAAGAGGGAAACGAGGGAAAATCACTTTTGATTCTGTAATTTTCCTTTTGACTTTTTGATGTTGTTTTTGTTTGCCACTTACCTAGTAATGGAGGGGATAAGAAAATGTCAGTGCTGTGATTTTCCCTGGAAAATGACAATATGCATTAACTGCATTTAAGTGTAGAACCTCCCATTGACATTTCAGCTTCTCTGGTCATTTAAAGTGGGGTATGGTAATCCTGGCATCCTCTCTTTCTCCATCAGAACATTAAGGTCTTCACAAATCTGGACTCTTAAAACCAAAAGATGCCTCGGTGTTACATTAAAGATATGATTAAAAATGGAGGTTTTGTTTGTCTAGTATCCTCCAAGTTGGTGGTATTTACTATGTGCTCACCGTTCAGGTAGTTGAGATGAGATTAATCATATCTGGCTGTACTGAATTCAGGTGACTCATTAGAAAGAAATAATAGCTCAGGATCTTGAGCACGCAGTTTAGGATCTGTTCTTGCTTATGGCTTTCCAATAAAGAGCAAAAAAATTTACCAGCGTTCAAGTTCAACTGGTAAAGCATACGAGTAGTGAAACAAATCTTCTCGAGGCAAACATTTTAGATATTGCCAACAAGCTTGTGCAAATGGTGTTAATTATTAAGAGCGTGACTTCTGTGTCACGTGGCATTTATGAAATTGAAAATGAATAGACAAGGCACTGATAGGAAATCACCAGTGGTGTTTAGACCTATTGGATGGGTTTGGTGTTCTTCAACAGGAGCATTTCTCCCCTTCATTCGAATATGGCTAGCCCACATGAAAATGGGAAGATGACACTAATCAGCACAGAATGACAAGTGGGATGGTGCAGTCTTTCTCATAACCAGGTGCCAGAAAATGTAAGAGACTTGATTAACTTGGCAACTGTAGTTCAACACTGCGCTCGTGTTTTAAATTCAGATTCTAGAAACTTTGCCCAGGTGTCACTTCAAAGTAGTATGTTTCATAAGTCGGGAAACAAGTAGCTTTGTCAAATGTTTCCCCGTCATTTTGTGGGTTGTGTGCATTTGAATAATGTAAAAATGTCCCATGTAAAGCGATAGGCCAGTGGTATCAGAACATCACTGCCTGGAATCGCAAGTCGACAGACAAGCAGATCGGTTTCTGCGTGTGTTTTTGGAAAGGTTTAAGGAATTTGGAAGTTAGTGGAAACAGCATCTGTCAGCTATTATTGTAGTGTTGCTCTTCCTCGTTTAGCAAGCTGTCAGCCAGTAAATTGTCAAAGTTAGGCAAGTATATTTTTGTATACAGGCCTTGTCAAGTGCTGGAGGCCTCTTTCTGTCTTTTCTTAGCAATGACATGGTAGGTTCATGTAAAAAAATCTAAACAAGCTATTACTTCACTGAAAGACAAAGAGTTAGGACAACTGAAAATACTTGCTTTCTCCTATAATAAATATTTAATAACTCTACTGTAAATAAGAACCAGTTGGAAAACAGAATTTAGTAGCAGGATGCTTCAGATTTCTCTGAAGTGAGCTAAATGCTTCTTTTAGCAGTTAAGCCTTTACAGATGTCCGCTGAGGAGAACAGGCTTCAGAATTTATTTATCACAAGTGAAAGCTGATTTGCTACATGTTCATCTCTATGTTACTTTCATTTAGCTGTCTCCATCATGTCCACTTCAAAGAAAACAGTAAACTTAAATTCTAATGTAACTTTTTTACACATGCTTTTCCTCCCTCAAGGTAGACCTTATGCAAGAGAATCTAATAAAGGAAAGACACCTTCCTTCTGAAAAACTTTTCCAGGGAATGCTCTTTTTTCATGAATGTGGATATCGTTTTGTTTATGTTAAGAACCTCCTACTGCATTTATGGTTACTGTGTGCTTGTATCTGTCTCCTTCAGAGACTTCAAAACCCTCTTTTAGGACCTATTTGCAAGAAATGTGTTTCAGACCTTTTGAAGAAGAGGAACTTGGCCCCAGTCTTTTGGATTGACTGTTGGACTTTGTCTTTAAAAACCTTTATCACCATATGTGACCAAAAAGTATTTTTAAACTCTGGGATTTTAAGACTGAGTTAAGATTTTTATGCTAACTGAAAGAAGGATCATAGGAAAAATTGCCTGAAAATGAAAGGGGTAGGAGGAGGATGACAAGCCCCTAATTCTTCCCTGCTCTTTTTTCCCCCTCTAAGATTGAGTTGATACTGCAATGAAATTTTTCTTCTGAATCTAATGTTTACTTGAGAATGATGATGTTGAAGGAAAAAAAAAAAAAACCAAAAAATTTATTTTATCTTAAACATTCTTTGGATCACTCAGCCACTAGATTGTGCTGTGCACTGTTTGAAAAGAAGCAGAAATTGCAAGATAAGATCAAGTGCTCACCTGGGGAGACTTACAAAAGTTGCATATTTGAAGCACATGTTCCAAATGCTAGTCAGGAATGGATAGCATTAAATTCTTGCATCTGGTGCAGAACTGCTTGCTTTTATGTTGGTTTCTTTTCTTGTTTTATTGTTTAAAAGGATAATAAAACCTCACAATAATATCTCATAATCAGTATAGCATATCTCCAGGCACCTTTTGCGTGTTGTATTTGCCAAGAAGAACATACGTCGTAGTTTATTTTGCCTACAGAAATGTTGAAGGCTTGCATCTGGATCCCTTTGGAAATAAATTTATGATTTGTATCAGTGCAAAAAAAGGAAGAGGAAAATATTCCTCACTGGATGAAAATATGGTAATTCATATTGGCTGGGTGATAAGCAGAATTAATTATCCAAGCAAAAGATACACCTTTTGGCATGGCTTCAGCTGCTGGATAGTGCCATAAATGTTTCAAATGCAAGGTTCCAGCCATTTTTATTTGGCATGGGTATTACTGCACTGACATAAGTTAGTTTTCAGTAAATGGAAGATGATATAGAGAATGAACTCAAAATCCCCCTTAAAATGAACAATAACTCCATCTCATAGCTTTTCAGTGTATTTTAAGCAAATTTTAGCTGTGCTTTGCACATACTGATTTTCCCTGCTTGTTTTTAGGATTGTAGGGAAGGCATGAAGAGCAAGGAATGTTTGGATGTCTCAATTAGAGCTTTCTCTTCAGAGTTCTTGCTCATTAATTTACTTTGTTTCTTTTTATCCTTAAATTTAATTAAATGATGTGTTGATGTCAATGGATTATTTATTTTACATGTTTGTTTTTTTCTGTGTGAGCTGGAAAAGTATCATCCCACTGTAGATACCTGCTGTGGGCCACTCTAAGAGACAGGTGTCTGAGCTCACTAAAGCTTTTTCTGACTCCATATATCCTAGTTTGTTCTTATATTTCTGCTTCTGTGGCTTCTGCTCTAGATTTTTTTCACCTGTTTAAATTCCTTTATAATTTTTGAAAGCAACTATCTCCTGAGGAATCACTACCCATTCACCTTTGGAAAATCTCAGTATTCCAGCTGGTGATTCTGGGGTCTCTTCCTCTCTCCAGTTATGTTAAGATAGCTGAGGTTAGTCTTTCCTACAGATATTCTATTCCTTAGTGTGATGCGGCTACTTTTAGTGCTCTCTAAGGAAAAAGTTCTTCTGAAGGTGCCAGTTGGAATGTTATCTCATTAGAGCATTATCCTATCCATGAATGTCTAGATGGTGTTTCCAGCAGGAGGAAAGCTGTGCTTTGACTAGTGCTAGCTGGTCACATTTAAAAGTTCTGCTAGCCTTCTTTACTGGAGCCAGAAGTTAGTGTTTACATGGACTTCTACATCCCCTTTATCCTGCATCTTTTTAGACCTATTCAGTACATGGCCAATGCAGGTGATTACAAGACTTACAGTGCAAGTGAATGCAAGAATTACAGCTCTATCAGCTTGATTTCATCTTGGATATCTCAGAATCGTTGTGGATGGTTGTATTTTTATTAATGCATTGTAAACTTGTCCATACTACTAAGGAACTTTTTAGTCTTTTCTTAGAGATGACCTATCTGAAAACAGTCTATGAATGTGCTGCTTTTCCTGATGGAGCTCTGATTGCTAAGCAGTTTATTTTTTTTTGCCATCAGCAAATGATCATTCACTAATATAATGAACCATTTTAAGAAAGCTCATCTTATTTGTCTTCTGTTAGTGTTGGTTATAATCAGTTGTTTGATTCAGTCTCATAACTCCATGCAAATTGTTCCCATCAAACTCTGGTTTTAAACTCTGATAATGCTAAATCCAGTTAATTGTTTATGGAATGTTCTGTAGCATAGCTATAGAGCCAATTTGGCTGAATCAGGTAGCTATAGCTAAAGCATGCAGATATATTACTGCATCACTGGTGTTGCCTAGCAAAGTGCTAGTCTCAGTTAAAAACATCAAATTTAAGGGGAAAACAACAAAAACCTACTTCAAAATCTTGATTTAATTTAAAAGTTCATGCTGAAAAGTGTACAATTGAAATTTTATTTTCCCTATATTACACCTACTGATGACTGTCCTGAGAGCAATAGGCTAGACATGGGATTAAAATTGTATTAGTTAAGTAATGTACCAACTACTCTTTCTTTAGACTGCTGGCTTGAATTGTAGATTTGAGAATTCTTACACCTTTAGGACACTTTGCTAAACAAATATTAATTTAATATTAGGAGTTACAGAATGGAAACTATAGCCTATGCACTATTTATATATTTCAAGGACTGAATTTCATAAAACTGCAGTCTTTCATAGAAACACATAAATTGAATCCTTAAAGAAATCCTTTGGTACTAAATCTTTTGTAATAGGCAGGCATTTTCATCCAATGTGCTCTGAATAGATAATGTGAATGTCAAGGTGTGAACACATCTTGAAACAATGCTTTAATTTGCCATGGGAAGTTATTATGCTGACTACAAATTATGTGGCTGCCTCATGCTAAATACATCCAAAATGAAACTAGACGAGTCATTAAGGAACTGAAGCATTGGTTTAATTCCATTGTATTCCAACATTATTGAAAGACGTATCTTGGAATTGGAATTGATTGAACCATTTTAGACTGATTATGTTGACAGTGAAATCCTATTTTTTTTCTGTAGGTGCTCAGATAGATCAACTTGCGCTGAGCTGTCATCAAAATCCTGTGAGGGTTGTTTGTATATCTACCAGCCTTTCTAGAGCCCGATCTTGAATATTCCTCTGATAGTATGGATCAGAAGCTCATGATTACAAAGCCTTGTCTGTGTTAAATTTGTATTCACCAGGACAATGTGTGTTGCCCTTTCCATGGTGTGGGCCTCTCGGGATGCCTCGAGAGACACGTTTGGTCCAGTTTGTCTTTGATCTAGATCTCTGTTAGCGTCTGAAATAGTTGTTTTATGAGGAGTATGACGTTCTGACTTTACAAGGGCTCGTGTCAGCCGTCTTACTCTTGTGCATTCATTTGGTGCATGTTCCTTCAGAAATTGCATAATGTATTAGACACTCCTACGTTGGTTGAAGTAATTTCTTTCTAGCCTTGTTTGCAATCCCTTATTCCTCACCTAAGTTTTGAATGTGCTGGATAAGATAAATATGATTATGCTTAAAAATTCAAGTTGACATCTTTTCCAAAAAAGTCTACTCATTGAAAATGATGGGAGGAAAACAACTTGGAGATAGATTTGTATCTATCAAATACTCTGTGTTCTGGTG
>JANHFX010004282.1:68331-81036 GCA_027560015.1 Chloroceryle amazona
GTCTACTCATTGAAAATGATGGGAGGAAAACAACTTGGAGATAGATTTGTATCTATCAAATACTCTGTGTTCTGGTGTATCACTCAGTTTCCTTAAATTTGCAATTTATGATCAGTAAGTGTGAGAAGAGTTTGTGAAGTAGAAGCCTCATTTTCATTCCACAGCATACTTTTGTCTTCTCAGCTACTTCGTAAGAGGAGCTAACTGCAGTATTGATACTGGAGAAACTTCTAATTGGGAGTTCAAATCTTAGCCTGGATGTCTCTGACTTAAGAATCACGGATGGGAATCTTTTGTTCCCACTAAGTTACTTCTGTTTAAAATATTTTTCAGGTGGGATTTTTTTGGTCATTCATTAGAAAGCTTAAAATCATTAAGAAAGTCAGAAAAATCCCCTGTTGGGATTCTTGGGGTTTTGTTTCTAAACAACAGAAAGAAAACACTCGCATACCATGTAGAACTGAGTTTCCTAGAATATTTTCACACTTAATAATACACTAAAATGACTTGGAAAGTTTCCTAAATTGTTGTTATAGGAAGGACAGGCTCCTCAAATGCTGTATTGATCCATGGTTAACCAGGGCTATGCCATCTGTCATAAAGAACTTTTGCAGAGAAATTGAGCAGATCTTATGCCTCCGTCCATTAAGAACCAATATCAGTCGGTCCAAGGTCGTTAGCCGCTGTTACCGCCGAAGCGCTGATGTGTGCGTCATGCCTCAGAGTTAATGATGCCTGTAGGTTTCTGTTAGCGTCCAAAGTGTCGTCTTCAGCAGCTGGACTTCCTTTTTTTCTTCTGTGAAACTGCCAGTTAAAAGGAGAAACTTTATATGGGCTTTTTGTCTTCTGTCTTTAGGAACTACAGAATGATCTTGCTATTTCTCATTTTAAAAAAAAAAATGTTCTCAAAACCGTATCATTTTATGAAGCTCAGCTGAAGAACAGGAAATTTCTCTGATTTCCTATTTTATTTTGCTGTTAGAGGTTTTTTTGGTGACTGGAGGATATATTTTATTCAGTTTTCTGTGACTGCTTTAAGTAGAAAGCCCTAAGGTATGTTTTATTTTGTCAGACATGACTCATCAAAGTGAGGGTTAAACAGAGTCCTTGAAAAATGTCGGGTCACGTAAAACCACATGTCAAGTGTTTCCAAAGTGAAAAGCATGTGTGAAAGCAGGTTGTAAATCACTGTGTTTCTAGAAGATGAAACCTCCGGTATTTATTATTTACACACCATTTTGATTTGCCAGTAAGGAAGCTCTTTGTCGGGATAAAGAGCGTAATTGCAGTGATAACGTATTTGGAGCTGCAGCATCCACCAGTGGGCACAGCTAAGAGAACAAGCATCCTGTTAACTTGTTTCCAGATATGAAGGCAAGCATTTGTCTCAGTAATTTCTTTCTTTGGGAAACTATACATAAATCACTGAGGAAAAAACTTAAGGGAAAGAGAGGGAAGGGAAAGGCAAGAGGAATTGTTCACGTGCCTCCAGCGAAGTTCCATACTTTTTTCCCTCATGTATTTCTCAAAAGCAAGGAAAAGGAAAGAGATTATTTTTCTTTTTAAGAGCTTTTGAAAAAGGTTTTATATTCCTTTTCTGAAGACATCATTTCACATGCTTTTATATAAAAATATATATATGGGTTTTGTATGTGTATATGTGTACACATTTGGATCTAAATATCTTTATAACTCTGGCTAGAGGCAAACAATGGAAGGCAGACATAATGTGAGCTTTCCCACTATACCTCTGTCTAGACCCACATGTGCTTGGCCCAGTTCTCCAAGTCCTTTGAGAAGAGGCTGCCAGATGAAGCAAAGTGTCTCCATATACATATATCTCTGTATGTAGAAAATACAGGTTTGATACAAATGTAAAAGGTTTCTGGGCAATCTGAGGGTGTTTTAAAGGCTTTCATGATATCACCTGTTTGATGTTAATTTGTTGCAGGCAACAGCTTTTTCATTGCAAGCTGCTGATATTGTAGATTAGCTCATCATGCCAGCTAGTTCTGGTTTGGTCATCTCTTATGCTGTATCTTTCTGGCATTGAAAAAAAAAATAAATTGTTATTCATGATCCTAACAGTAACAAAAAATTGTGCCTATCTGCGAAGCGTGTTCAACAGTCGGGAACTACTAGCTATGTTCTCAGCACGCCTGGACCTTCTGTAGAAGGTCACATATGGGGAGCTGAAATTGTATGACACATTTTTGTAAGCTGCAGTGACGAGAGGTGTATTCCTCGTTTGCTTTCTCTTAAGTTGTCTTGAGAATTTTCTTCTCAGCGTGGATATCTGTGAAAGTATCAGATACCTTGTCAAAACAGTAAAAAATGCTGTCTGAACCGAAGGTATTTTGTACATTTCAGAGACAAAACATGGCTTTAAAGGTTTTTTGAGAAGATGTATGATTTGTCTTAGCAGAAATAGAAGAGAATTTTATTCTCTGACCACATTCATGAAGCTCTTTTCATGCGTAACTTTTACCAGCACTTTACCCCCCCTCCGATTCCCTGATTCTACATCTCATAGACATGGATGGCTTTCATTGAATAAGTTTTTCCAAAACATGATGTAGCAAAACCCTGATACAGAAAGTTTGGCGTTAGGGATTCATTCGCTGCCATTTCAGATATGTCTCCATCTCCATCTAGTATGGCTCCCTCCTGACAGCAGAATTCCTGTGAACTCTGTCAAAGATGAATGTGCAAGCATACGAACCGCAGCAAGTCTGAGTAGCAGAAGACACGATGAATAGGTCCTGAGGGTGTACAACACGCAGGAAGACAAAGGAGATAGCAGTTCAGCTCACTGGGAAGAGGCATCATTTCTCAGCATGATTAAGTGCTTCCATGGAGCTGTAGCAGCTACAATAGCACTTACATCTGGTAACTTAGCTTTTATAGAGTTCTTTTGCCAGATTTTTCAGTATTTCAGTGAACATATGTATGTTTATATTGTGAAAAGGGGCTTGCTTTAATGTCATTCCTTCTGAGGCGCGCTTGGTACTTAATAACTCCAGATCACACCTTTGTCTTTAGTATCAGGTATGAATTCAAAATATTAAGCTGAACTTCACACCAAAGCTATTCATCAGTTGAGAATACACCTGGGCTATTGAAAAAATGCATATCCTGATACAGGATTAGTGTGTGAAATTCAGGCACCCCAAGTTTGTTATTTTTTTTAATTTTAGCTCCTGATGTCTTTTGATTTTTGTCACTGAAGTGATCAGAGTTGAATGAAGCTTCATGCGTACAGGTTAGGGAATGTTTGGAATTGGTGCCATATGTTTCCCATTGCGGGAACCTTTATGATATCATCGTTGGAGAACATGCTCAATATGCCTTCCAGACTTGGCAATCTCTTTAGATTGCATGATTCGTTGGGACTGTGTGAGTGCAATATTCATATTCCCCTGGGTGCACAAGTATTAAGATATTTAAAACATTTAATCTGCAAGGGAAAGATTTTCTGCTCCCTATTCTCCACACCCCCACACCCCCCCCCAAAAAAAAAGCTAAATCTCAACCAAACCACAGAACAGCAACAACCCCAAATCTTTATATTCTCCATGAAGAAGTTTGCAGTATCTTCTTTAACATCTTGACATCTTAGTTTTCTGTGGGGACTGTGAGAGTCTTCCTAATCAGGGGACCACTAACTCTTACCTATTGATCCTTAGGTAGTCACAGGAAACCGTATTTTTGGAGCCAGTTGGTAGAAACAGTCCTTCTGTCAGCATATGGAGAGCAGCTGTCATTACTGCCCGCCAGTTACATTGTCTCACTGTCCCAGTCCTTTATCTCTGCAACTCCAGACACTAATTCAGGGAATAAGAATAAATAATCAAGGGATGTGGAAGTGGGGCCAGGCTTTTTTATTTACAACACCTGTTGTCTTTCATAGGGCTGGCACAGTTAGTCAAAGCCACAGTGGCTTTCTGGGTTTCCTGATAACTGGACTTTCTGAAAAGTGCCTTTTGCAGCTTCTTGGGTAACGCTTTTTATTTTCATTAAAACATTACAAGTTAACCAAATAATATCTCTGCACATCTACTGCAAAGCAACAGGAGGGAAGAAAAAAAAAAGGTTTGAAGGGGTGAGAACTGTGCACATTTTTAGATGGCAAGTTGAATGATTGCATTCAACTGCAGCACTGTTGATGCCTGTGAAAGGGCAGGGGACATTGAACACCTCATAGGGACATCTCTTCTAACTGTCGTCCTCCTCTTTATTCTTTTTCCCTTTGTACTGATCTGCATATCCACTGAAAGTATCTTTAAATCCCCCTGGATTTTCTTTTGTAAATATAGTGTGTTCCAGGCTGGGGGGGGGGAGCCTGTCTTCCTATTTCCTTAGCTGTTTAAAAAGTTTCAGCTTACTTGTTTCTTAATTTCTGCCTAAGGAAACCATGTCAGTTTAAGGTGAGATTTTTGTGTGTGTGTCTTTCAGACTAAGAAGAGCTTGGACATCCAGTATTTGCATGCAAGGTCAGGCCAGTCTGGGCTGACTCCTGGTACCTGGGCTAGTGGCTTTGTCACTGGTGTTTTGAGACCTCTTGTCTTTGGTGCTTTGAGGTGTGCTGACCCAGAGCTGCTCAGCACAGCCATGTACAGCTCTGCTTCCTTAGGTGTGATCTTGGAAAGAAATCCCTTATGTGTCATTTTTAAGGCAGACCTAAGTTTAGATTTTTAGATTAACTACTAAAGCTGGAAGTAGATCATAAGCTTTGGAGAATGCAGACCATTCTTCAGATCAGACAAATTATCTTGTCTTCCTGACTATGCTAATTGGTTTAATGAGTAATATTTTATCTGTTTAGAAACTTTCTCTTACCCTTGTCCTTAAATTGTCACAAACTAAACCTTGGAGAACTTTTTTACATTAGAATTTACTCTGGTTTTGTTCGCTGAAATTTAGTAAGCTAGGAAGAGGGTAGAAATATCCAGTAATCTTAATTAGGACAATTAGAACTATCCAGTTTAGAATGGAAGGTACCTCTGAAGGCCCTGAAGTCCAATGCCTTTCTAAAGTGTAGTCAATTATAAAAATACTGCTTTTTGTCTTCTGTTCTGGGAAAGCTATAAACTTGAAACCTTAAAAATGGAATGTGTTTCTTGCAAATATACTAATCTTGGTCTTAGCATCCAGTTCCAGCTTCTGGACTACACAGTGTCCCCTGTGTGGTGTGACTGGTAAGCTACCTGTATCAACAAATATGTACTTGGCTTCCCAGTACGGGTGAGTTTATGTGCTACTCCAAAAATCATTGCTTTCTTGTGAACTGATCAGTGTCTACATTTACAGGTATAAGTACGAGTATAAGATAGAAAGGAAAAATGGAAATACATCCTCTTGATCAGCTATCTGTATTTTTTTATTTTAATTTGAAATAATTATTTTCTTGCAGAGCTGCCAGTGATTTCTCATTTCTGTGCGTAAACAAAACTTAGGGAGTTAGAGAAGAGAAAATACAATTTCGGATAAGAAGGAGGATAGAAGTCTTGATAACAAAGAAATTATTTTTGTTAGTTCTGCATAGGACCACCTTTTCTGCACAGAACTGTTTTGCAGGCTGTGTGAAATAGCTGATCATGCAGGGCTTCTACTTCTTCTGACTTCTGTGGAGTGCAAGACTGAGCTCACACCCATTTCAGTGCTGCTAGGGTGAAAGGTATGTGGGTACAAAAGGCAGAAAACAGGGAGCTGAAGATGTTGTAGGAATCTACACATATTTGTTGATCCAGGAGGAAAAGCTCTTGAGGCCTGTTCCTCTGTAAGTCTTTTTCATAGGCACACAGTTGCCATTTTCTTAAAATATTGGGTTTGTGGTTTGGTTTGTTGTTTGGTTGGTTTTTTTAAACCTTTGCACTGGAAAGTGAAGTGATGACTATGCTTTTTACATCTCCTTTTTCAATATGTTCTGCCCAAATGAATGTTTCTTCACAGGAATCAGAGATCCATAACAGTTTGTGGAGAGAAAAATAATGCTTGGAGCTGAGTTCTCACCAAATAGGCATAATTATGTTGTATGTAAAGAAGAAAAAGTGTCATTCTTTGAAATCTGTTATGACTTGGCGACACATGGCCAACTTCAGCAACCATACATACCACCAGAGACAATGCCCCTCTCATAATTTCTTAAAACCTGCATGTCAAAATGAAATAAAAACCACCTGCCTGTCCTGACATGTCTTTTCAAAGACCATTAGTGCCTCTAAGTGGCAGGAGTAAATAAAGTGTCAGAGGTAAATCTTTATCTAGTGCACTCCAAATGGGATTAAATGTCAATAAATCTGTACTGAGAAGATCTCTCCATTTGTAATTTCCTGTGTTGGAATTACCACACTTTGGAGAAAAAAAACCAACAAAATGCAGGCACTGACTGTGATGGGAACGAAAGGAGATGCTGCAGCTTCCCCAGGCAGAGCCATTTTCTCTCAGCTCTCACCACTTCCTCAGACATGCCCCTTTTTAGCAAATCTGTTTAAGGAACCACAGCTGTGTTTTTCAGTACCCCTAGAAATCCTCACATTATTTGACCTTTAAATGCTATGATAGACTAGAGCAAAATGCATTATCAAAATGGTGAACTTTTCAGTTAAAGATTTTTCTGAATTTATTGCCTTGCTCTCAGTAAATTTTCTGCAATGGGCAGCTCCTGGAGGAGGCTGGCTTTGAGGTCAAGTCCTTGAGAAACTCTGTGGACTCAGTAACTGTTACCTTGACAGGACACATCTTTAAGTGTCTTGGAAACAGGGTCCTTCTGCTTGGTGCTTACCCCACAGCCTTTACCGTCCCTCTCCTTTACTGCAGCTCCAATCCTCTGCTGTGATGTAAATACTTAGTTGGGCTTTTTTCTCAACATAGGGACTTCAAATATATTTTTCCTTAAGAGATTAAATACCTATTAAATGTCTACAAGCACAGGAGAAGAATAAGAGTTTCCAAGTTTAGACCATTTCCCATGCTCCGTCCCTGACAAGTTCTTCAGCAGTTCTGAAATTTTAATTTTGCTCTATAAGATTTCATTACCTTTTTCTGGAGAAAACCTAGAGTGACACAAGTATTTTATGATTAACTGAGACTATTTAAACTTTATTTGGTGGGTTTTTTTGTTTGTTTGTTTGTTTTGTTTGCTTTGTTTTTTTTTTCCCAGTAAGTAAACTATGTTCTATTATAATGACAAATTTTGATTCCTCCAGCCCTAAAAATGTCCAGAACTTTCTTTTTAATTAATAGTGAGTGGAAGATTCCCTCAGGTTTTCAAACTGTACTTAAGATAAAAATTTACTTTGTATGTTCTGAATTAGTGTGAAAATGTGCAAATGTCACAGGTAGTTAATTACTTGGGACTAGAGACATTTAAGAAGTAAAGGAGGCCCTGTAGTTTCTCTTTGATGTGAACATGCTTCAGAGGATGGCAGCTTCCCCATAACTCAGTGCTGAATGGAGGAGGGGGGTGTTTCCCAGGTGATAAATTTGTACTCTGTAGCCTGAAATTTATTTTAAACTGTGGAAGCTGAGATATTGGCCATGGGGTCAGTTTAGGAAAATGCTGCCAGCAAAACAGTTATCTGGGCCTGGTACTACCAGCGTGATATAATTAAATGTGGTGTTTGGCTAGCAGATCAGAGGGAGAGTTGGAGTTAGGGTTACCAGAGTTTGGCTTTGCTAGCTCCACAGTCAGGCTGGCAAAGCAGCCCTGCTATTTGCATTCTTCCTTATCTGAAAAAAAAAAAAAAAAGTGGAAAAGATTTGTTCGTGTTGTCATTACCTCTTGAAAGAAGGTCTTGGAAAGTATGACACTAAGTATGACTCTAAGAGGAGGAGGTAGGAGGGCAAGACAGGGCGGAATGGCAAGGCAAGATTGATCCTCGCGAGGCTGAGGGAGTGGGGGGGAAACGTTACAAATGGTAATAAGGCAAGTTAAGAAAAATGATACCAGATGTGGCTGTAATGCCAACAATCAGCAAAAAATGTAAACATATATAAAGCTGTAGTAATAAAGCTGTTACAGCTGTAATGTTCAGGATGGAAAGAAAAATGAGGTCCCTCTTTTTAACTTCAGCTCTATCAGGCTCTGGTCTCTACTTGTATTTATTTTTCTCCTTGTCCGTTTCATCCTTTTAGAACAGCGATCCATCTTTGCTGAAATTGTTAGAGACCATTTCCAACAGTTCGTATAAAAAAAAGCCCAATACTGCAACATCTTTCACCATAAATGATTTTATTTATACCAAAGAACACTTTTGAACTCCTCAGCATATTTCACAACCAATTAAATTTCTAAGTGTATGGAAGCATTTGGAAATTCATTCCATTCAATTAAAGAACACGTGAGCCTTAGGACTCGACCTTTGCACCCCTGCAGAACACACGTGCATGGATGAGCTGTCTCTCCTTCTCTGCCATGTAACAGTTTCTTCATCTGCAGTGTCCACTAATGCTGCTAAAGTAGACAGAGGCCACCCAGGAGTCCCGAAGTCTGCCAGTGAGCCTTGTTCCAGTGGACTTGTGGCTCTTGTAGTCTACCTGGCCAAGACTTTAAATCTCTCGTTTTTTTATTCAAGATATGCAGTACTCTGCCCTGTCAACACTGTAATGACCATTTTAAGGGCAAACATTTTCTCCTCAACTGTAGGAACAGGGAGTCCTTACACTTTTGTTTTCTTTCTTTATTATTTTATATGCAGCTCCACCTTAGAAATGTCTTTTTTTACAAAAGGCCATCGAATCTGTGTATTCCCACAGTGTACGGAGTCATCCATGCCTGCAGAAAACTTTATTTTTCACTAGTTATGAATTTAGTGATTCAGGATTTGATATTTAGGGTTTGGTTTTTATTGATCCCATGACTCACTCTAGCTTTAGCAATGCAATAGCATTTGGATCATTCTTTATTCATGATGAAAATTTTCAGGACTTGTAGTTGTTCCCTGACCCTTTTTGGGAATCCCTTGGACTTGCAACACATTGGCCTCATGAGTTAGTGCAGTCCTAATACATCCTGAGTGTGAATGACTAAAAAGTCATCTGGCTGTGGTAAGAGCTGTAAATTTTGCGTCTAACTGTGCAAAAAAGCACACCTTTTTATGGTTTGCCAGGCTTATTCACTGTTTGCACCACACTTCTCTCATTTTATGGGCTCTTGTATATATGATTAAAGGGAAACATTTTTTAATAAGCTGTTTTGTGAAACCATACTCTGCACTTACAAGGAGTGGGTACATTGTAATAGTGCTTGGGATTTCCATTCCTGACTCTTATTCAGTGTTGTGCAGTGCTTTCCTTATTTAGTAAGGAAGCTTATAAAGATTATCTGACAGACGTTGTTCCACTCAGTTCCAGCATTTCATTCATGTATTCTTCCAGTCCTTATCATGGCATAAACACTCGCTATCTTCTTTTGTTCTGATTTGTTGACTGTATCCTGTATTTGCATTCAAGCGGGAAGTATCCTAATGTACAGGCTAAATATTATGAGCGTTTCCATCAGGAAGGATTCAGCTTTGCTTTTGGCTCTATTAGCTGAGATGACTGCGTACCGTTAGCACGACTGCAGCGGCGTTTCATTCCTGCAGTACGTGAGCGAGTGTGGCTGTCAAGAGGAGATGTGGAGAGCAGCAAGATGATGCCTGCTTGCTTGTCTGTGTATGTTAGGTGTTGGTTTTGCCTCTGACAGTTTGATTTGCCACTCCGAGTAGCACACGGTAACCGTTTCTGAGATGTACTCTTCTTCTAAGATGAAATGAGGGCTGAGATTTGTGACTTGGGCAGGTATATCATTACATTAGTTCAAGTAGATTTCCTTATTCTCTCTTCTACACTGATTACGTGCAACATGTTCAGTAATTGAAATTTTTGAGTCATGCTTCAGAAACAGTCAATTTTCTTATTAGTGATTTATCATTGCTGTCGCTGTTTCATGCAGAATAAAATCACTCATTCTGTCTGGGAAACTTCAACTACCTGCGTTGGTTTCTGCTTCCTAACCTTAAGTTTATAGAAGAGGCAGCCTTAAACAGGGAAGTGATCTTCAGGAGGAGCAAAGGCTTTTGAATGTTGCTGCTGTAAGAAGCACAGCCTGTCAGGTACTTCTTATTGTATGTAAGCACTGTAAGCTTCCTCCTCATGGTTCTGAAGCTCCTGTGCCGTGGCCTATCCATTCCCCAAGCCCTGGGTACCCCTAAGCACCTGTGGCCAGGGTCACCTCCCTGGGTGTGCAGATCACGTGGCTATGAAGGGGAAGAGCTGCAGCGCAGTCTGGTAGCTCTGGTTGTTGCTTTTGGAGGGGTGCTCTGCTGAGATATCTTCTCATGTCATTAAGGCAACTTGAGCAGCACCATGAACCTGCCCTGAAGCGTTCGTCTGATGAGCTCATCTAGAAAGAGTCAATGGTCTGGAGTCGTAGCAGGGTGTATTTCTGCAGAGAGGGAATAGCACAAGTGTCATATAAGGGAGAGGAAATAGGTGTTGGGGGAAGAACAAAATTGTTAATAGACTGTAACGAGCCTCTTCTCTCAAATCTTTGTAAAAGAATATTCTTCAGAAGAGTTTGAGTTGAAAACAAAATTACTCAAGAGAGCCATTCATTTCATATTCACTTGAAAACAGGATAAAGTAGTAAATGCTTTGTGAAGAACCCTTGGCACAAAATAGCTTTGAGCAGTGGACAGCAAATGAAGTCAGGGAGAAGGAAGCTGCTGGTTTTCAGGTTAAATTTCTGAGTAATTCATGATGGGTTTTGTTAATCAGATTTCTTGTAACTCAAGATAAACATTTGAGATGACAGTGTTGTTATCACAGGTATCTCTGCAGTTCATTGGAATGCTGAAATAGTTGTTCAAGACTTAGAGTTTATTTTCAGAAAATTAGGTCTCATAATTAGGGCCACCCACAGAGCAAACCATCTCCAGTGACTCGCTGGAACTGCTCCTTCCCTCTCTTATTTCTAGTGTGTGCGAGGCCGCAGAAGCTGCCCCAGCCTCACCGGGGTGCCCAGACTGAAGCTGCCACTGAAGCTGCTTTGCTTTCTCCATCACACCAGAGGACAGTGGTGGTGGTGTGTTTGTGTGTGTGTGTGGATAATTCAGTGCAGGCAGGAGCCCTTTCCAGCCCTTTGCCCTGAAGATAAGAATGAGTAAATAGTGACACTGTGGTCAGGGAGGCAGGCTGCTCAGAAGGGAGGCAGGAAGTCAAGTGTGGGAGTTGAGAAGCTGGTGCAAATTGGGAGGAGGGAAGAGGACAGTGTGGGAGGTCATTTTTCCTTTGCTGCGTACACCCAGTAAGTTTGCTTTTTCACTTTGTAGTTAACAGAAACTACAGAGTTTTTATTGGGGAGTTTTATATGTAAAACCTTTTTTCAAGTACCATGCTTTCTGTGTAAACCTCATTATTTTACTATAAAATGATGCTGTCATTCCTCTCATGGCTCCTTATTTCTTTTAAGAAAATATAAATGTTTTTATGAAAAGAACCTTACATGTGTAGTAAGCAAACTGTGATTTTCTGGTTTAGGGCGTGAAGTGGTGCTGGGTGACCTCACGGGCTCCTCATGGCAAGCCAACACCACTCCACGATGGAGTACAAGGTGCTCAGGTCCACTGGCAATAAATGGATAGACAGAGCTTAAAATTTAACAAGTTTATTACTTTTCAAGAATCAGTTAAAATTCATGCAGGGGTGAAAGGCCCAGTTTGTAGGGGGAGTGGCTGGTTACAGATGATCTGCTCAGCTGCTCCTGCTACCTGCAGAAAGGGAATGAGCTTTGCTTATCCCAGCTCTCTCTCCCCCAGGTGTCACTGTTGGTCCACACCAGTGAGGACCAGCCACCCCTCGTCTGGCTTCACCACCTCTGGTGTACCTATGTCTGTGGAACAGAGACAGGTGTTGGTAGGGGTCTGAGACAGGACACCTCATCTGCTAACCTTTTGGTCAGTGCTAGGGTGGTAGCCATGGGGATAGTGCAGGCTGTTTCATGATACGTTTGAACCACCACTCTTCTGCTCAACAGAACTGTGGTTTTCCAGTCTCTGTCCATCAGCCCCAGAACTGACCTTCTGATGAAGTTGGCAGGGAGACCAAGGAACTGTGGAAAAATATGAGCTGGGACCTTACGTACCTGACTGTGCCCAGGTCATCTTTGCTCTTCTGTACTGATCTCCTCAAGAGGCAGATGGCCATGCCACGGGGCAGCGTGCTGCCCTTGCTCCACAGAGACTGTGTGGTGCAGGTGGCAAAGGCTTTGCCACCACCCTTGTGGCTGCCGGGTCTCTGTGGGTGCAGCAGGGTCCCTGGGGAGGCCCCACTGCTGCTGCCCCGCTCCCAGCAGGTTCCAGATCCCGACAGGGTGCTGGCTTCTGGCCCGGTGCTGCTGCTAGGGTGCTCCTCCCCTCTTTCATGAGGGGACGCATCTGAAAGCAGAGGGACAAGAAGGAGAGAAAGTGAACTGGGGAGCCCCAGAACTGCGGGAGGAGATTGTAGAAAACCTGAGCGAGACACAAATCTGGTGGGATATCGTGTAGTGTCCCAAAGTTAGTAAGGTAAGCTGCTTGGCTTGTAGTTAACAAAAGTAGTAATGCAAATTAAATTTGTTCTAAGTATGGTTTTAATTTCTGCGAGGCTGCCGGTGTCGTTCTGGCAGTCGCCCTCAGGAGCACGGGCCGGGGGCAGCCAGGGGCTTCCGTGGCCCAGCACTGC
>JANHFX010004284.1:0-21746 GCA_027560015.1 Chloroceryle amazona
CGGTGCTGACGCGGCCCGCCCGCCGCGTTCGCTGCCGAGCGCCCCAAGCAGAGACACCGCCGGGGCTGCAGGTAGGGGCTGCAGGCGCCGCCCGTGCCGCTTTCCCCTCACGCCGGCCCTTAGCCGGTGCGGGTGGGACACGGGTGGCCGCGCTTCCTTCGGAGGAAGGCGTTGCTCCGTCGCCATTAATTATCCTCTGCTGCCCATGACGCATTTGGGGTGAAGCCCGGCGAGGGGGACGTGACGGTCTCTTGTTTCCCGGTCGCTTCAGCATATGGTGCTGACGGTTGTGATGGCTGCCTGGCTTCCTGCCAGGCGGCTGAGGTCATCTCCTTACAGGAAGACGCAGCAAGGACAGGGTGAAGATTAACGCCGACCGGGCTGAGTGTTTTTTGGGGTGTATGGGTCGCGTTTTAGTCTTATCCGGTCCTTCTGGATGTCTGTCCGGTCCTGTGATGGATGCTTTCTGAAGGTGCAGCCTTAAAAGGCAGGATATCTGCACCTGTCAAAGGTCCTCTAAAAGAATTTGGTCTTGGAGGCTCGCTTTGACACTACTGAATGGGAGTTACTCACTGATGTCTATAATAAAATTGGGTTTTAACACTGGTTTCACATTTGGATTCTTATAAAAACTTGTTTCCTGGGTGATTGTAGTGAAGAGCCTCTATTTTCCCACTAAGTGTTGAGCAGCTCTCTTAGCTGTAAGATACGCCTCAGCTTTATCTAAAGCAACAGTGCAGGGGCCTGTCAATACCTTCAAGAGATGTATTGTTCTAGTTTGATAGAAGTTGATTGTTTGTTTAGGTGTAATTTCTATGTAAGTTCTTATTTGAGAATGGGGTTGGTTTTGTTTTTTGGTTGGGGGTTGGTTGGTTTGTTTGTTTTATTATTAAGTCTGATGCTCTTGAAAGCAAAGGGATGGTCCTCCAGGGAGTTGAGTGAACAGTAATGTAAAGTTTAGATAAACTTTGAAGGTTTACTAAACACAGAAAGCACAGGAGGCATGTTTAGAATTGACTGCAGGAGATGTCTAACGTCGAGCAAGGGTAGCTCTAGAGTTCTGGTGTTTGGATCTGGACTGTATACATTTTTCATAGGTCGAGCATCTTTTTATTTAAAGGCTTGAGGCAGTTAGCATTGAGGGAACTTTCTGCTGTAGTCCCACTTTATGCAGTGGATAAAGCAAAGAATAAATTATTGGTTAGAATGTATTAAATCTAACCCAAATATTCACAAAACTTCAAAAGCTCACTTTGAGTGTGAACTTCTGGTCTTTCCATGCAATGTACTGGCCAAGTCCTGATTTAGATCGCGAGCCGTTTTTGAGACACGGTTTCTATCTCTGTACTAAGTATAAGTGCAATTTAATAAATAACAATTTGTGACAAAACTAACCAGTCTTGTTTCTGATTTCTAGCAGAAAAGCCCCGTCCCCCTGGATGTAGCTGTTACAACTGGCGTGCTTAGGAAGTTGGTGGTACATCACCCATCTAGCTGTTGTGAGCAAAACGATGACTCCTCTATAGCCTGTCAGCAGGAGAGGTGACTTGTTCTTTTATGGTATTTAAAGCACCTAAGAATGTTGGACTAGGCAGCTCCACAAAGAGGATAAACATTCTCACACAGCCTGGGGATGATGTCTGCTATAATGGAATGAAGAAGCCGTGCTTTTGGCAAGCCAGAGAAAGGGCTTAATTTTCATTTTAAATAACGTTCATTTGGAGCATGAACTTCAGGACTCGTTAGTTAAGTCACGGTACTGAAATTTTACATCCCAAATATAAGTCGGGTAGCGCTGAGACTTCAAGGCAGCTTGGCTCTACTGGATCCTTGCATCTGTGCTCCATCCCCCAGTGCGATCCCTTATAGGGAAACAGTTGAAATGAGTGGAGCAGACTTTCCTGCTGAGAGCCACGTTATCGAGAGCCACTCTGTTAACTTCACAAAGTTAACACTGTAGAAGCTCCAGAATGAGACAACCTTAGTAAGTCTTTGTAGTATCTAATCTCTCTATAAGTAGATGACCTATAAAGTAGTAAAAGTTTAAACATCACAGTTCAAAGCAGCAAACTTGTGTTATTTGTACTTTTTTTTTGTACTGAAGGCATTGCAGATGAGTGCAGGAGATTCCCTTGGGGCAGCATTTTGGTCTTGGATGGTGCACCTTAGCACAAGGCTTTGTAGTTCAAAAACAGTTAACACAAAACCATCGGGCCCCTCTACTGGTCTTTGGTCATATGTAATTCTGGAGTTTATGTGATGGCTGTAAGGAAATTGAGGAAAATTTAGGAAAACATAATGTAAGTTAAATGTCTTTGTATATCCTGCAACTAATACATAGAAGACTTTGGGCAAAAATTTCTAGTGAATGTGGCACTCGGTAGGAAAAGGCAAGTGTAGGATCTTAGAGTATTCTTTTAGAACAGCATAGTCAGTAGCCAGATAAACCTGGGGAGTGTATCGTGTGGCTTCCTCGAGAAGAGAGACCAAGTAATGAGAAGAGAGATTTCTGGGTTAAGAAAGATGTTTTAATTCTGTTCAGTAGTCACATACTGTTCTTGACATAATGCATTTACCTGTAGATAAAAACTCTGAATACAAGTAGAATCACTGCCAAAACAGTCTAGCAATAGTACTAATATTGTTGCTCAAGCACAGAGCTTCTTTGTATGTAATGAAATCCTATGCTACTCTGTGTCAGGCTTTGCAGATGTTCAGGAGACTTTCAGCTTCTTTTATTTTTGTCTCAAGTGTTTATTTTTTATTTTTTTTTAATTCTGTTCCTCTTGGTTTTTCTATTCTGTAAGGCACCATTTTTCCTGTGGTGGTTGAGCAAGCATCTGCCTTGCGGTTCAGAACCTCTGTCTGGGTGGAACTGCTGCTGTGTTTCTGTACAAATGAAGGTCAGATGTATGCTTCCCAGAAAGCCTTGTTACCTAAATAACAGATTGCTCAGATAAGAGCCTGGTAAGAAATTGTGAACTACTTAGTGGGCAGCTATAAAGGGGAAAACCATCCCAATGGATGTGAAGTTGACAACAGAAAAGTTCAGTCAGTAATAGCTGGATTATGAAAATGAAAGGTCAGACTTCTCTAGTCATGGAGAAAACTGTGTTTTGTTGGGAACTATCAGCAAGAAGCTCCTTCAAGTTTATTACTGTGAGAGAGATTAAAAAAGCCCTGAACAAACTAAACCACCTGGTAATGCTGAATGCTTACCTACAGTGTCCCCAGCTCTGGCACATTCCTGCCCCACGTTCATAGAACTGGATGCTCAGTTATTCAAACACAACTGTGCATGCCGGTTTTCACCATTTCCTTGGGAGTGTTGCTGCTGGAGAAGCCCCAGAGTTTACGAACCCTTAGGAAGCCTGAGTCGGTCGGTTCATTATGTCCACTTAAGTTCAGGAGTGGTGTCTTCAGTCTGGTATGGTTATGTTCTGCAGCAGTGCAGCATCACTTCTGAATGCAAATAACCATGAAAATGCTTCCTATACAGACTACTGCGTTGTAAATAGCTATGTGAAGAAAAATCTCAGAATTTGGTTTCCTGTCAGCTCTGCAACTAACAATAATACTCCGTTGGTAGTTGCTTTTTCCGGTACTAGTAAAATTATGTTCTGTGCTCTGCTTGTCAGAGTTGCTCTCGTTAGTGGCTTCAGAGATCTCCAGGGAGAAGTAGTCCCATTTTTACTGAATAAACCATGTCCAGACTTTGTTGTGCTTTGTGGCTGCAGATCTTAGCTACAATCCCACGTGTTCAGAAAATGTGTGCAGAAATCAGTGGTGCGTGTTATTAGCAGCCTAGCACATGGAAAGAAGAGGTTTTTAGTTCTCAGCTGATGTCATTGCTGCTTTCATCCCAGCCTGTTAGCTGTGCGGGGGTGTTTTGGCACGTATCGTGCAGTCTTTTAATTCCAAATGTAAAATGTTCCTTTTTTTAAGACTGATTTGGTAATATTGTGTTTGGACAGAGTAAGAGTTGTGTTGTAAGATACTATTTTTATTCTTTCTGGTATGTAATTTTTTTATGATGATAGTGAACATATTTGTATCAGATGTTAACATTAGCTAATTTAGCAGCTACGGAAGAAGGCTGCCCCTTGCCAGGATTTACTTAAGTCTGGATTCTAAAGCCAGAATTTGCAGGTTTTGTCCCATGCTGTTAAATTATCTGAGTATAGATGTTTAATTTCTCTTCTGTTGCCTAGCAAAGGGATGCAAGGTATGGAATTTGATTACAAATCCAGTTAATTTCTTGTATGGTTTCGAAGGACTACAAGTTGGTCGTGTTGGTGACAACAGCCAGGTGATTACAGCTACGCTGGGGAAGTGGTGCAGTGTCACAAAACAGTAGCACAAAGTACTACAGAGAAGCTGAAGATTCTAACAGCAGCTTTTATTTAGATGTGGCAAAGGACCTCATTTCTCATCATCTTCAATCAAGTGATCAATTGGTTTTTCCAAACTTGACATAGATGCTTGAAGTCCAGGGAGGATTCCGTTACTGCTGTGGGTGGTAATGTTACTTCTGACTGCTGGAGGGGAGAGCATCTGCACAGATTTTTCAAGATAGCAGTTTTGTCTCTAAGACAGAAGTGAAGGCAAAGGATTAGACCTAGCTGTTGTTAGTGAGTAATCAAACCTTCTGTTTCAGACTATGAATAACATGTTTTGTGAGAGGCACAAAACACTACTCAGTACTAGAAGCGTATCCTATGCGTGCTCACAAACGAGGTATGTTAATGCATCAGCCATTTGAGTATTGTAAACTTCTCATCTTTTAAAGCTCTTGGTATTTTTTAACAGGCTTCTAAATTATCTCTACACCATGCAGCTTTTTTTTTTCCTGTCTTCCAAGCTGTAGGCATTATTCCTGATGTAAACATTTTATCTGTGGAAGTTCTGATCTATTCAAGGCGAGAAGAGATGGTTTTTCTGCAGGATTGGGGGAGTGGTTTTCTGTGTAAATATAGTCAGTCACCAGTCTACTGAGCAAATATGGTTTTAGTGTTCCCGAAATAAACTGAAGTTGAAAACACTTAAATTTGCATCTGAATCTCTAAGCAGTCTGTATTCTTCCTAACAGAGTTAAATCTTGTTTTAGAAATACTACTGCTTGAGTAACTGCTCATCTAAATCAGAGAGAGTAAAATTCAAATGTAAAAACTGTGGTTTTGCAAGTGGCAATTACATATTTCATTGCTATGAAAACTGGGAGGAAAAGAAATCTTTCAAGTTTTAGCATTTAAATGAAGTTGAATGTTGCATTTGATGAACCTTACTGCAATTTTCCAAATAAGATAACCTCCTGAAATAGGTTTTCCTCCCTAAATACTTAACTTCTGGTGTCTACTGTGGAGCACAGTGTGGTCACTTATTCAGCCTTTTGTGATACCAGCCTGGGGTAAATGTTCACTCAATAGTTGTCTGATGCTATCCATAGCAGCATGGAGAGCTGAAATAGGCTGTTGTTTCCCTTTGGCAAAGAGAACTAACTCTAGCTGGATTAATTTCTTGGTACCTGTTTTAGTAGACTGGGATTTTTTTGTTTTTCAGAAGTAGTTTTGAGTGATCTGTCAAGGCCAATCTGAAGTAAGGATCTTCCTTTCTTACACTACCTGTTGCTAGATGATATCTTGGAGGGCTTCCCCTGCCTCAACAAGTCTTGTTGCTGCAGAAGTAGCCATGTGAAAAAGTACAAGAAGGAAATAAAGCTGTTAAGAGTGAGATTCTCAATACTCGTGAGCTTTTTCAGACGCTGGTAAGTGCCTTGCTCGGTCTCAATTTCTTTATTGAAATATCTTTCCATACTCGTAGAGATTAAAGAACAGAGCTCTAATACTGGTGGTGAGTCCTTGGACACCTGCCAGCATAGGTGTCACACTCAAGCTTGTCAGCACTGATAAGCTGTTAATTAAAACAGCAGATTGTTAGAGGTGCTGGTGCAGTGACCCTGGTGAATCAGGACTGTCTTGCCTTGTAACCAGTCCCCAGAAAGCGGTGTGTGTGCCACTAGTAGCAGGCAGCCCAGAATGCCGCAGCACTCCAAGCGCTGCTGCTGTGAAGCGTGGCTGCTCAGCAGAAGGAAGCCTGTGAAGGCAGCAGTGATGTGGCCTTACTCCTCAGGACTTTTCCTGCCCAAATGACTATAATCACTTAGGCTTAACTTAATTTTCAGCCTCTGCTAACAAGACTGCATTTGGTCGGTAGTGATTCCCTTCTAAAAGGATGAATGCCCCCAGTCTTTTAAATTACGTGGTTTTAGCTGCAAGTAGCTGCTGTTAGTACAGTTCGACTGGTAATTAAGTTCTGAATTTTCTCCCACTTCGCTGCCTTTTCAGATGATTTTTATTTGTGTGTTTGGAGGATATTTTTACAGGTAGCTAACTTCCAGGTGACCAGGGAGTTAGCTGACCAATCAACACCATGTAATGCACACTTAAACTGGGAATTAATTGCAAGACCCTACTGTTTGCAGGAGGTTGTACCTGCAGGGATGTGCTTTCCCCTGCAGTGCTTTGGTGTGGTTGTCACCCCATTAGTTACACCAGTACAGCTGTAAACGGAACCACTGAAACAAGCTGTGTTGGGTGACATCCAGAACTCTGAAAGAACAGAATACCTGTCTTTTTGGAGAGTTTAATTATTCTGGATCAGTGAAAGATCTCGTGGTAGTGTGGGAGTGATCTTGCAAGCAGTGTAACAAGGGATAAAATGGTGTGAGTGTAGAAACAAGGACTTGGCTGGGGCGAGTAGCTGCTTGTTTGACTGACAAGAAACACAGCTACATTTTGATTCTGCCTCTTAAGACAGCATTTCAGATTTGTTTCTAATTCCTGATGTGTATAGAAAAGTATTTGGGAAAATCAGCCTCTCAGGTGGAGTGCTCTGGAGTGTGGAAACGCCTCAAACTGGAGCTGGAAGGGAGCTTTATGTAAGCGTTCTGTTAAAGTCATCTGGCACTTCCTCTGCTCTTCTTGACACCTGTTAATGTAGTCTCGTGTAGTAGGTCTCTGTCCTTCCTCAAAATAATGAAATGAGCAGATTTCCTGCCTTTCTAAAAGCCCTGCAAACAAGATAAATTTCACTGCCAAAAACTTTGGCATCATTTGAGTGGGGTTTTGGATTTTGTGTGTGTGCATTTGGAATGTATCATCAGCTTTTGGGTGAATTTCCTGTAATTGAACCTATTGTTAATCTGCTGAAATTGGAATATTAATGAATATATTTTGGATATACAGCCAATACATATACCAAATGATAGCTAACTTTATATAGCACTAAAGTACCTGATTTATTTCAGAACTCTTCCTTGGCTTGTCTCATCTCACCACGTCACTGAAAATGGTATTTTCAGTAGGCAGTTCTTACACTGTCTTTAGGGAAGACTTCACAGGGGTTTCTGTTTTTTCCAGTATCTGATTATATGCACATCTTTGGACTATAAACTATGTGATGCTGCTGCCTGCTTTATTCTAGTTGCCCATTTTTGGTTGGCACAGCAATTTGTAACAACCATTTTTAAACAACTGTTTCAGAGTCCTTTAATAGCAACACGAAAGATGAAAGACCACTGCATGGCAGTTGCTTAGTCCATCTGCAAATGGGAGACTTGTTTTGAGCTTGGCTGGTAGGTAACATGTTCTCAAATAGTAGAATATATTTACTGGACAAACAGTACAGCTACATTCTTACTTCTTCCACTGCCTGTTTCCTGCAACTCTGTTGCATAAGACATAGGTAGCAAGAGCTTTTATGATAGAATGCTACAAGCAGTCAGTGTCTTGGAATAGCTCTCAATTCTTAAGTAAAAGTAACTTCCTTGTGGCGGGTAACTTGAAAAACTGGTGGGTGGAGGAGAAGCTAGCACTTGAGTTACAGGCGTACGCAACTGAAGGAAGAAAATGAGGGGGAGAGAACAGTCTCTATACTGTATTTTTGTGCTGTTACGGTCTCAGAATTGTCATGACAACTCTCTCCAGAATTTTGAAACAGTGTACTTAAAAGTTAAGGTCATGATTATCTTCCAGATGACAAACACTTAAGATGTGATGTTGAATTCCCTGTTTAGTGTTGCCTTCTATGGTGACAGTTTTATTTTAAGGAAGAGACTTGCAAAACAGCATCTGTAGTTATTTCAAATCCCCTTCCATGAGGGTGATGACTTAGACTGTAGAGCCAGATAGCATCTCGAGCAGTGCTGTGTCCATATGGACAGTCACACTTGCAGCATGTGGAGCTTTTAACCTCAGGCCATCAAGCTATTTTTGATGATGAGGAGGAAGTAACAAATGATCTGATGCTTGGCATACTTCAGATATGCATGAGACAAATTCTGTTGGAAATGTTTCCTTTCTGAGAGTCAGCACCAAATACAGATTAGCTGGGATTTCTTTCAGAAATACCCTTACGGATATCTGCCATACAGGGTTCCTGCTGTGAGCTGTTCCTTTCCATCGTTTCACCAGCGGTACTAGGCTGCTGTAATGAAGGTATTATCCAAATCAGTGTTTTTATGACCGTGTAAAAGTATTACCCTGATACAATAGTTTAAACTTGATTTTTGATCTTTAAGTCCAGTTGGATATTCTGAAATCAGTCCTGATGCCATCATGGAGATACAGATAAATAAACTAGGTACTGGAGCCTTTTTTTATTTTAATTTTTTTGTTTGTCACCTGCAGTTCCCCATAGTCCCCTTCTTAATTCTCTTGAACAATGCTTTTGTATTTGGACTTGCTGACTAAATAATTATAACAGGGAATGTTATGTATCCAGTCCTGTTAAATACCAAAGTAGAGATTCATCAGGTGCTGAGTAACAGTCAGTGTATATCTGAGACTTAGAGAGGAAGCATCTTGCTGTATGGCCCGCTCTTGTGCTATTGTTGGAGCTGTGTATTTGTGAAATACTCCTTGGAGGGATGAATTTAAGCTAAGGGATGAGTTGGTTTATACAGTCTTACTCTCTGTTAAAGCTTGTGCTTTAGTTCTTAAGCAATAGAATGTGTCATTGAAACTCTGAGCTTGAAGTGTTTCAGTATGGCAAGAGCTGCAGTCGCACATTCCAAGTCAGTATTTGACTTTCTGCTCTATTATGTATTCCCATAAATGGCCAGAGTCTGGACTAAGTAGGTTACTTGAGGAGCCTGAAGCAAGAAGTGCTGCTTGGTATGGGCTAATTACCCTTCTCTGATACCATTAGAACTGAAACTTCCCCCTGCTTTGGGCAGATATCCCCAAAATTAGACTGTTTAATCACCTCTTGCTCAAATCTCCAATTCAGAAACTTTTACCCTGCCCCTTTGTTAGCCCTGCAATGCGTTTTCACATTTCACTGTTACACTCAACTTATAACTGGCCGTTTTCAAGCCAATTCTAAAAACTAATTTTCATTTTAGGGAAGGGGACTAAGCCCTATTTCTGTAGGAGATCCTGCTTCTTCCCCTGACAGAACTGGTTCTGAGAGCCTTTGGTCCTCACCATCACAGACAGCTGCTGATAGAGCATCACATCAAACCTGCATGTGTTGCAAGCAGCTCTGAACTGAGTCAGCCAGCTGGGCTGTCCTAATCCCTTGTGTTACCAGACTTGCTGTTCTCAGAGTGAGCTTGCTCCAAGTGTTGATCTGCTTGAGGGTAGGGAGGCTCTACAGAGAGACCTAAGACTGGATCAGTGAGCTGAGATCAGTTGTATGAGCTTCAACACGAAGTGGGCTTGGGCCACAGCACCCCCCTGCTGCACTGCAGGCTTGGGGAAGAGTGGCTGGAAAGCTGTCCAGCAGAAAGGGACCTTCTGGACTAGAGATCTTATTGTTAAGAGGTAGCCACGCTTAATTTCAGATCAAATGGAAGCCTGGCTTTCTGTTTCTAAAGTTAAAGGAAATTTCAGTATTAAAATAGCTTAGTCCATGTTTTCCTTCCTGACACTACCACCACACCAAATAAATGGAAAATTTTTTTCCCCACTTTTCAATGCTCTCTCTTTTTCTTCTTCCCCATCTGCAATCTGGAAATTGAAGTCATTATTTTTTCTTTACCATAGATCAATAGAAATTCTCATGAACAGGTTAAGTCTATATTCTGATAACTTAGTTTTGAAAAGAACCTGACAGTAATGATCACCTCAGTACCTTGGTATTGGTTAATTAAATGTTGTGACAGGCAGACTGCTGTGCAGGACTCTGTGCTATTGTCCACAGACTTTAATTGCTTCTCACTGGACTTTTCTATGTATCTTTCCACAGCAAGCAAACAAAATTAGAGCAGGGTTCTTCAGGGGAGCTTTTCAGCATGTTATGTTCACTATGCCATTTGGAAAGCTTGAATAAGCAAGTAGGTGGCTCTGTTCCTACCTCTATCTCTTCAAATATTGGAACATCTGCTTTTTTTTGTGTAGGTATACACAACTGATCTTGCTCTTCTGACTTAATGCTGACACCTGACTTGTGTAACTTGTTAGACTTCCTGTCCCTAGTTCAGAATGGCTGCCCCTGAAAGGACTGGATAGATGTGCATAACCACCCAAGGATGGCTTTTAACTTGCATTTAGTAGTTTATACCTAAATTGTTGCTCACAAAGTAAAGAGACTCAAGTAGGCTCTCTGCCCTCAGCTAATGCTTAGAGTGCTGATTTGTTTCCTGACTGCACTTGCTAATGAATCAAACAGCTGACTCAGCAGTAAGCTGCAGTAGTAAATGCAGTTTGGAGAAATGCAATACAGAACAAAGGCCAACTCAGTGTAACTTCTATAGTATTGCCTCGGGAGGAGACACTGAAGGGGGCCATCTGTCATGGTCTTGATTAATGTTGGCTCAGGCAGGCCTGATGGAGTGAGCTCCAGCAGCTTTTGGAAGCTTTGCTCAGCTGGAGAGACAAGAGGTCAGGTAGCTTGACTCCACCTGAGACAGTCGCCAAGTACCAGGACAGGCCCATTTCTGTGTATTGACTTTCCCTTGTCACCAAAAAAAAAAGTAGAACCTGTATTTTGTAATCCCATTAGAAATCCTGGTATTTTTTCTGAAGGAAAAAAAGTAAACTAAACCTATAAGGGAAAGCTTTTGTTTTAAGGGCTGGGGATCATTAGTGTGTACTACTGAAGGTGAAGAGTTTGGTTCATTAGAAAAGCATGCATTTTAGGTGAAAATGTACATGCAGTTAAAATTCTCATGGTCAAGACTGAGTTTTAAGGTGGTGAGTGGAACAGTTTGAGGTGACGAGAATAGACAACTTTTTTTCCTAGAAAGAAGGGAAACAAAGCAGGAAAGCTTGTACAGTCAAGTACACTCTCATCTCTTTGGCCAAAAGCAGTCTCCAGAGTGGCTATGAATGAACTGCAAACTGTAATACTGGTTAATCAAAGAATAACTTAGTAGTAGTTCCTAATCTTAAACTCAATTTGTCACCTATCTAAGCAGATTGTTTTTCTGTGCCTAGCTGAAGTAAGAGTGCTGTAGTAAGAAGCAGCAACACCAGCCTGGTAGTATCTTCCCTTCTTAGTTTTGATACAGAGTACACGGGCTGCTTGATGCTGCTGCCCTCTGTTCTTTTGAAATAAAAGCTAACAGCCAGTAAAATGGAAAATTTATTAGTGCAAGTTGGTCGCGCAGTTTCTTCCAACAAGTACATAATAGCATCCCATGCTTAATACATTATAAACAAACCTGTCCTAAGTTAAGAAAAGTTGAAGTTGTCTTGAAGTAACAATGTGTTACATATTGTCATCATCTGATTCATCTTCCTCTTTCAAAGATTCCTGTTAAAAAAAATTAAACTTTTTTTTATAATCCAGCTTATAAACAAAATGAGTGTTGCTGTAGTTTTACAATCCTCTCTATCTATGCAAAGCCCTGTACTCAGCAGGCTAGTTTGTATCCTCAGGGCACACCATCATTACTTTTAAAGCAAATGTAAAGCTGTTAAATGCCAAGTGTCTTAACTTTCCCCTGCTGGTTATCTTTAAAAACTGATCTAGCCAACAGGACTTAACACCTCCCCTACTTGCTCACACCATCATTGCAGAGTTAAAACATTTACTTCTGAAGGAGAAACACACCAACTCTGCAAGCCTGCCGAATTACACTGCTTTTGAAAGTAAGAACTAACTCTGTATCATGATCTTAAGCTTTGCTTCTCCCTTCAGTGTGATCTGATGTTATTCTGAAGTGATGAGAGTTGTAACTACACCTTTTCCAGCCATCACAGGAGTAGGCACCTAACCTCCTGCTACTCTAGACTTGGTTATCAAGTGAAGCACTGAGACAACACTTAAGCTGGACCTTACCTTGGCGTATTTTTCTGCTTCTTCCCTGATGTCTTTGGGAACAATTTCATGTTTTCCATTGGTTACTGCCAATAAAGAGTATATTTTAAGTAGAATTCACACAAGGACCTTGATATACAGAGTGAATATAAGTAGCAATGTTTAACTTGAATTACAGAAAGTTAGTGTCTATAGAAATTACAGAAATGCATTACTTTCTCCAACCCAGCTGAGTTCCAGCTCAAAAGCTTTATCCTTTACTTCATCGTGAACTATGTAGATTCTGGAAGGAACAGAGAAAGTATGTATTAGAAAAGATTATCTACAGGCTTAAGGAAAAACAAACAAAACTAAACTTTCATCATGTCACAGATTTCTTCTGCTGAAGTACTCTTCTCTGGTTAGTAGAAGCTCTCACTGTGCTTTCTTCTGCCCACGCACACACAAAAATATTAGAGAATTTTCCGGGCTTAATTGCTAATGTAACAATACATGAAGTGGTTGTAGCCAAGATGCAGGTTGAAATGTTCAGATTCTTCTAGTTAGAACAAAAATTAAGATTCTAGTACTTCAGAAGGAAGGCTACGTTATCACAGTTTGCTTCTGCTAGTTGTAAGAGCTAGGAGTGTCCTGTTATTTCTCCTGTAAACCTTATTTCAAGTTTACACTTAAGAATAAATTCCAACACCTTCTGTCCAAGTAGAAGCTTGTACACAGATCTCCACCCAGACTGCCATGCTTCTGGCAGGCAGGATGGTAATCAGAATTTAATGCACAGGTGGTATTGCAGCACACACTGTACTGTCCAGACCAGTAAAATCACTCCTTACTCCACGGGATAAAAGTGTTACATGATAATAGCAATACTGACATCACTACACCATAGTATTCAGTTCTCAGTGGCAGAGCAAGTAAACAAACTAACACCCCTGAGTGGAGACACACTCAAAAACAACAGTAGAACTTAGAGCCATGTATGGCTCCACTGGCTGAGAAGGTGGTATTCCTAACTTTGTTTTAGAAAGCATTAGTAAGTCAAAAGTTCAAAGCCACCAGCTCTTTCTAACCAACACAGAAAGCTTGGAGAGAGTGGAGGAAGGAAGGACACCTTCAGCACCACAGTAGGTACTTCCAAGTAAAGTTTGATAAAAGCATTGTGAAACAAATACAAAGAACAAAGTTAATAGTGGTGTCCAGAGAAACACCACTGCATGCCTATGTCCTTCTGACACCCTTCTGTCACTACTGGGCTGCACTTGCTGATCCTTGTCCAATATGATCAGTGGGCCTTTGTTACATGTGCAGCTGTTTATGAGCCTTTTCCAATTAAGTGTACCCTTACAACCTCTGGGACAAATCATTACTCTTCACCCCTGCTAGTATTTTAAGGTTTAAAAAAAAATATATACTTGCTGTCTTGCTAAATGGTGCTGGTGAGCTGAATTTGAGCTGAAAAGCAGAACTGTATCTAGAGCTGATGGAGAATTAAAGAAGTCTCTCCATTAGTGGAAAATCCATGCCTTATTTGTGCTGGTTTAGAACTGCTCTGAGGTCCTTGCTAGGTTTCAGGAACTGAGATCCCACAAATCCTTTCCTTGAGCTGCTGCCATGACAGCCTCAGACACAACCTCCAAAATAAACTCACATGCTGCAACACCAGTGCTAGAGGCAAATTTATTACTTCTTTGTAACCTAAGCAATAGCCATAAAATGCTGGAGATTGGTTTGGCAGCTGCAGACTATTGTATTTGTGACAAGCACAGCCCACATGCATTAAAATCAAGCACTGTAGATACCTGCAAGGATGCTTGTATTTTGTTTGAAGAGATAGTAACTCAAAGTGTTTTCAGGATAGTTTACTACTGGCCAATTCAGTCCCTACCAAGCAGAGTCTTCTCTCTCCTGGTATCTTTTTTTCCCCTCACCAGCACATGACTGAATGGTATCTCTTTTCCCCTTAAGTATGCTACCCCCACATAATGCCCGTGGGATACAGGCTATTCTAGCACTCATGGCTTGCCATAAATTGCCTAAGTAAACAGCAGATTAAGTATTCCTAGTCTTTTCATGTGGTATTGGTCTTTACAATATAATATATATACACACTTCTTTCCTAAGCACTCGAGTCTTTTTTAGGCAAAGACCACAGCAGCATTTCTGGCCTGCTACTTAGTATCTGAAGCAGCAGTTCACTGTTCAAGCTGCGTAACAAAGTGTACAGCTCAATCTTCAGAATCGGGACACCAGGGAGCTTCCCCCATCTGTCACCTGGCTTATAGATTTTAAAACCAGTGGCTCTATTCAGACTATTTAACCTTTAATCCATTGTGCTCCAAGTTACACCTACAGAAGTAGCAGATGAGATCAAAAGCCGAATTTGTCACGTCCTTTGGTGTTTTTCAGTACTGAGTAGCATGTGCCATCTCCCAAGAAAAGAAAAAATATTACTAGTAGAAGATACTAAACACGAGCACTCATCTAATATAAGTGAAACCTGGCACCCAGTTTACAAGGAATAGCTTCGGTCTGAAACCACAGCAAGCTCACCAGGACAGATTTCTGTCAAGTTGGAAAAACAGGTTGGAGACTTACATTTTTGCAACCTCTTTAACAACATCACAGCAGGTCATTTCTTTCATCTGTAGACAAAAAAAAATTACACAGCTTAAGAGAAAATACTACTTTCAATTTCCAAGAGGCCAGCCCTCAAGTGGATGCACACACACCTAAGGAGCTTAACTGTTCAGCAGTGATAAAAGTGGCAAGAAGTTAAGACTAGAACCTAATTTATTGTCTGCACAGACTCTTTCAGCCTGCTACATGGAAGTCAAGCAAGCAGTTTTGATTTCTCTTTAATCTTAAGTAGTGCTCTAACAGAAGAGTATTGTTCCAATCTTAACCAACTACATGCCTGAGCAAGTTATCAGCACCCCATTTTATATTTCCTCACTGTTCCATCAGAGTCTTTTGACAGTTTCACAGTTAATCAGAACAAAATCTGGTGCCTATTTCCATGACATAATAAACTTATATTTTGTAGGTCAAACCTCTTGCCTGTCAACTCCTCTGGACTATGGAATAGTAATACATTCTACTGTATCTTGTTAGGGCAGTTTACCATCTCTTTGGATTCTCGGGATGTTTTCAAAACCATAGTATGGAAGATAATTCTTTCACCAGTGTCTCAAAACTAAGGTAACAAATGTCCTTTGCTGATGTTGAGTGTCACTGCACTTTCAGGGGAGAAGTGCCTACACCTGGTCAGATAGACAGCCCATCACAGTCCCATCCCAAGTTTCCTCAA
The DNA here is from genome assembly GCA_027560015.1 of Chloroceryle amazona. Classification (NCBI taxonomy): domain Eukaryota; kingdom Metazoa; phylum Chordata; class Aves; order Coraciiformes; family Cerylidae; genus Chloroceryle; species Chloroceryle amazona. The sequence goes on from JANHFX010004284.1 coordinate 15,569, forward strand.
CAGATGGAGACCCACTGCCCCAACCCTTACATTTATGACCCTCGATCCATAACACACACAGAGCTCTGGCTGTTGTGTACAAATGTAACTCGAGCTCCAGAGCCATTTATATTACTACGCGTATCGATGTATATGAAGTTACAGTCATCACATAGGAAAACCCAAAGATCTGTTATTGTAATAACGTATTTACCAGTGAGAAAATGGAAGTAAATGTGTATTTTGCCTTTATCCTTTTCCCACCCCAGGTATGTTAATTCTGCAAACAGGAAGAGTAAGCACTCTTAACAGTTTATCACAAGAGCTAATTACAATCATGCCCACATATCAAGAAGTTGCACTCAGCATTGGAGCTGCATGAGAAGCACTGAGGAGAGATCAAAAGAACCAAGTACTCTCCCCACAAGTGCAAGTTTCACCACAACTGAGGATATATCTGCCTAAGATGTAACAGATGTGATCAGTGCATGGTGTTCTGCCTGCATCCTCAGCTACCTACAAGGGTTTTGCAGACGGCATCCCCTCCCAGATACAGTATCTGCTCTGCAGTACCTGTAAGGCAGGTTTAAAGTTTTGACTACCTGCTTGCCTCTTACTTTCCACCTGCAGTCATCACTTCCACAGGAACAAATCTTAGTTGACAGGCTACTACAGGCACTATCACCCCACAAAAGCTTTTGTACTTCTGGGTTGTTTTTTTTTTTCCCCATCTCAGTTTTGACAAATTCATCTCTTCAAAGATAACTCTGACCTGGAAACCTGCCCGGTCTACAGTTAACAAAAAGCATCAGCATGCAAGACTGGATTTGCTTAACATTGCTGTGACAAGATCACACGCATTACCGAATACATTCTGCAAACAAGCCATTAGAGGGATAAATGTAGTTTAGGCCATATGGCACGCCACTGTTCCCATGCACTACATTTTACAGACTACTGAAAAGTTCAAGCAATACACATACTTATTAGCTGCACACAAATCTGTCAGTAAAGCAGGTTTTGAAAATCCCAGTACTGCAAAGAAAATGAATTTTTTGGAACAGGCTATATGTTACCCAACATACCATTATCTTCCAATCTGCACACACTGTGATTGAAATTATTACTTCCCAGATGCCACAGTTCCAGGATTAAGATCAGATGATCTAGTAGGCTTCTTACTTTTAAGTTGGTATTGAAGCATCTGACCAGATTGAACACTGAATGAATCTAGTCTAGGAACACCAACTTTTCACTGTAATTTTTCAAGTTACGATGCTACAGCACCATAAACAAGTTATTCTTAGAAATGTAAGAACCATATGAACTCTGAACTTTCCATGAGTAGCTCTGATGTACTTCTGCAGACTAAAGCCATAAATAAGGTGCTAGCAGAGTACTGAAGAACAACTACACGAGACAGACCAGCAGCAGGATTTTGTCCCATATTGTCTCCAATTCCAAAGGCACCAGAGGACACGAGAAGGAAACCTAAATCATCCTGGTTTCCAACTTAATTCTGAATCAGCTTAAGGCACATTCCAGTACCTTTCTCCATAGTTTTACACAGCCAACTGTTTGCTTGCTCCTTCAGAAGGCTATAGCAGTTTCTCAGCGTGCACACCTTCTACCACTGACAAGTTACAGTACTGTGCAAGCAGGAAATGAACAGAAGCAGCTCTTTTCAGTACCTGTGATGGTGTGCTGTGTAGCTGTACTCTTGCTAATGTTACAGCACTGAGTACCTTTTCATCAGCCGGGTAACGATGTTTTGAAAGGTGTATTACAGTCAGCAACAAAAAAACAGACTACCTCTAGCACTAACCAGCTGGGAAACCCTGTCTTACCTGGCAAGGATCATATTTTTCTCCATTACATTTTCAGAGTCATAATAAGCAGGTCAGTATTCTGCAGTTGCACTCGTTGTCCTTAACGAGACCAGCTTTTTTCCAACTTTTAAACACAAAGGATCTTTTAAAAGCTTTGGAAAAAAAAAAAAGTACAGCACCCTGTACAATGTTGCCCTAAGGTTTTAGCTCAACTAAAAACTTAGTTAAGCTTTTATATTCATTCAATTACTTTGCTCACTGGCATGCATGGGAGCGTATGTTCACGCTTCCAGTTTTAAACATACACTACTCCCTACGGAGTACCCATCGCCAGGGGCAAGGCTTGAGAAATCCTGCTGCTACAGAGCAGTATTATGCTAGAATATACAAGGGAATATTCCATCTGCTTCTCCTGTCTTTTATATATTTTAGGCATCCAAAAAGGTGACATAAAAAGCTAGGAATGTTAGTCTTGAAACAGCGCAACAAAACTGTAACATCATACCTGAAGTTTTTCTATCTCTGTTTTTGCAGCCTGCCTGGCTTTGCCAATGGCACACCCCCAATAACCCTATAAAAAAAAAAAAGAAACAAAAAGAATGTAAATTTAATTAAATACTAAACCCTCTACAGTTCTTACTGTCAGCATATGACAACTCCCACCCTACTGGCATAGCAGGAGGCTAATACAGAGTAAACTTTGGTATTGTTCTCTCTCAGGGCGCACTCCCCAGTTGTTAAATAGAAGCCAATTACTGTATTAAGTGCTGCCACTCTTGATAGAAAACAGAAGTGCTCAGTAGTTCCTGGACAGAAACATACCTGCTTGTTTTGTTGTGATTGGGTTTTTTATTGTTATTACAGTAAATGGAAGAGCAAACTAGAATTAGAGATGTTCTACAGGATTAAAAGGTCCAGCCCACTTGCCATAAAAATAGATTGAAGTGTAAGCATAGAAAAATTAAGCACTTCTATTTCCCACCACATCTTTGGTACTGGATAGATTGAATGTGGAATGTGTATCATCCTGCATGTAATACACAGCTGAAGAGGCAGCACTAACAAGGTTTAAAAGTACCACCTATTTTGCTGTTAGCTGGTGTCAGAGTAGCTGCCATCTCTCATCTGAATCTCTCCCTTACTGATAGATTTTGTCAATGGGATTTCACTGCAAAACCTGCCCTTTTGGGACAGTGCAGGGGACTTGTCACTGGATGTAGCCAAGTGAAATGAAATCCCAGATTTCTGAAAGAAAAAGCTTTAAAACTAGTTCCGTGGAGACTGTGCTTAACAAGGACATGCAAGTGAGCATGTTCTCTTTAAGCAGTGATTCACCAGAAAGCTCCTTGGGCAAAAAGAGAAAAATTAACAGCCCTTTTGGAACACCACTTACTATTTGCCTAACTAGGAACTTTTAAAAGGGGTACTTATGCAAAGATGGAAATAGTTTCTGACACTCACGTATGAAACTCCTGATGGGTCAATCATGTACAGTTGCGCACCATCATCCTCATCATAGGACCCTAACATGAAACTAGAAGGAAAAGAGAAATCAAAAACATTTCTTCTACCAACATGCACAGAATCAGACTACGCCAACTTGCGTTTCCTACATTCTTCCTCAAGCAAAACCCCTACTATCCTGCTACATTATGTTAAACAATTTCAACAGTTTGCTTTTACCACGACAGCCCAGCACCTGCACGTTGCCAGAAACATGTTACTTATCTGTAACTAGACAGCAGATCTCAGTCCCTCTGTAGTAGAGCTGAACAGTAGTTACAACCTGCTTGTCAGCAACCAGGGCAAGAAGGATAATTGTAGAAGAAAGTTCTGCTTTCATCTCTGTCACAGGCTTAACAGCATCAATTCTTTAACTTTAAAATTCAGGGACAAACTACTGTAGAAGCTTAGAAAGCTATTATGCAAATCTGAATCCTTCACCCGAGGCTTTCCACACAAAAGGGAATCTGTTTATGAGATGAGCTGTAGGTTACTAATTCAAAGTTTAAAAAAAGCAACCTAAAGTTGCTTATAGAGTTGCAACACTTGTGAAACTAAAGTTCCTTAACAAACACAGATATTTTTGACAGCCGTACCTGCAGCCAAACGGTCTGACAGCACTGTACAGCGTGTACGCGTGCACGTACATCGCCACTCTGTCTGCGAGATGCTAAGGGGAAACAAGAAAAAAAAAATGAAAACTTTATAGAAATAAAGTAAATCTCAAGTAATAAAATTTAATTATCTGCATCAAGACTAAGAAAGCCATAAAATCTGAGTGAACTGCATCAATTTCTTACCTTCAGTGGAATATCATAGCCATAGTTAGATCTAAAGTTGGAAGCCTCTTCTCTAGCTATGTCCGCCAGAGAACGAGCATCTGCCAGAAGCCCCGCTACTGCCTGAAATGAGAACTGTCATCAGCTTGGCCAAGACCACCCTCCAGTAACTCAATAAAATCAATGTACAGAAGTCTAATTCTGTGATTTAACCGTGATCTTGACTGAACTGTGTAAAACAAGTAAATTCAATCACTACCCATCTGCCAGCAGGCTCCAACATGTCAGTGATTGTATATCTCAACATAGATCACAGATTTCTGCTGTTGAGGGAACTCTCTTTCAATTTATGAAAATCTAAAATGAACCAGCACCTTACCATTCCAACGTGTCGATCGACATTAAAGAGACGTTTATTGGAACCCTCTTCATAAAGCTTGGACAGAACTAGCTTTTCTACTCCAAAGACAACACCATCTTTGCACCTTATCCCGATTGCTGTACTAAAAGACAAGATAAATGTAAGTTTCTCACACAGAACTGTAGTGTAAAATACATAACAGAATTAACAAAGGATGAGAAACAATGATGTAACTTATCAAAACATAGATCTTTTACAGCTCCACTTTACCATTGAAGACAACAAAGGGGGAAAAAAGCCAAAGCTCACTAAACCTACCAATGTTTTCTCAAATAAAGCAGGAGGGGGCTGCCGAAAGTCCCTACCCAAACAGTTTTGAAGGGACAATATGCAACGGTGGCCTTGTCTGGAGCGATGGCACAGCCACTGGGCTGAGCGACAGCAGCGTGAAGCCCTCTGACTGTTGAGGCTCTCTTTTGGTAAATTCGCTGTTGATCCAAACGCCACAACTCTCTTTGCACCAAGTGACATGGTTTGGTGGCAGACTGGGCAGTGCTGGGTCAATGGTTGGACTCGATGATCTTAAAGATCTTTTCCAACCTAAATGATTCTACGATTCTTTCTCTGACCATCAAGAAGTGCATCATAAGGCGTAAATTACCAACCACAGCACAGACAAAATACTTTCAGCGATCCTTATTTGGCAGCCTGTGGCTACAATCAGACACAAGGGTGATCCAGTCCGTGCCGTGCTCATCACCCGTCTCGCTGCCACCAGAGTACGGTTGGGATTCTCACTTCACAACGTTCCTTTGCACGTACTCAAGGGAAGAGAGATACTCACAGAGAAGCTGATGTAGCTTTAGCAGAACTCGGATGTCCTCATTTTCTTGAGGAACACACGTGGAGTTTTTATAAATTTATGAGGCCCTGAGCAAGTCAGTCTTTCAGTGCCTCAATCCACATCCATCAAATGGGCACCTCACGCATCATAATGAGACCTGCAATCAGGTTTTGCCCAAAAGCATAGTATTTTTATCACCCCTCAACACACATGATTAAGTTTGTTGTCTTCCTGTGCATTCTCCACAACATATGTTATTCCTCGCAAGCATCAAAAGTGATTTTTAGCAAGAAAAACTGATTATAGTATTTTTACACTTGATTTTAAGCCTTCTAAAATGAATCTAGGGACATAGTCACTCAGAACTAATTTTAACAAGATAATTTTGTCTTGCCCAGTTACACTGCATTAAGAGGCTGAAGAGCAGAGATGCAGCTATTTGTATCTTACCTGCTGTTCTCCACAGCTTTCATAGCATATTCAACTTGAAATACTCTGCCATCTGGAGAGAACGTGGAAGCTGACAGGTCGTACTGGGGAGGAAAACATACTATTGAGAATAAATACATTATATTCCACTATTTTCAGAAGTCTGTTTCAAAATGCAAGACTGTCACCCACATGACATCATCGATGGCTCTGAAGTACCAGAAAGAGGCTGCCCCCTTAGATAGATGCATGAACAGCAGCAAACACACACTGACAACTGCAAGGAGTCATCACAAAGGTTCAGAATACCCAGAAATGCTGGACGTGCCCTTGCTTCAAATCCTGTCAATCCAGGCACTGCACAGGCCTCAGATCAGTCATTTTGTTGTGTCCTATAATTAAAGAGAGCTTCCTGTATCAGTTTCTGAATGAGAAATAAACCTTGATGAGTGAG